>JANAVB010024400.1:32709942-32844942 GCA_029216955.1 Iris pallida | reverse complement strand
TGATGGACTAACTGCTGCTGAAGGACAAACTGCTGCTGACCAATTGGAGAAAAGCGAAGTTCGTGAACCCCTGTTTAGCTGGGCTGATGAAGTCGAGAGAGAAGCCACTAAGATGGAGGCCAGAGGCAGTCAAGAAGATAGTCATATTCCAGGAGGTGATGCTCAAGCCGAAAAATCTACTATCCAAAGAAGGAAGAAATCAAAGAAGGAGGTCGTGCCTTCCGATCGTGTCACTCGACAACAAGCTAACTTACAATCCTCAAGTAAATCCCAATCCATTAATGTTTAATATTCTTTTATGGAATGTGAGGGGGGTGGCGAGCAAGATGACTATTAAAAGAATCAAGTTACTAGTACGCATGCACAAGGTTGTATTTCTTGCCATCATTGAGCCTAAAGTTGATACTTCTCAGCTAGACTATTACAGGATTAAGCTTGGTTTCTTAAGGGCTTTTTCTAATGACCGTGGCAATATTTGGGTGTTGGCTAAGGAGGAATGTGACATCAGGAGTATCGACACTTTTGATCAGGCGTTATCTGTTCAAGTTACTCATTATTTGCTCCCTTCGGAAGCTTTGTTCACTGTGGTTCATGGTGACAATACTAAGGAGGGCCGTCGTATGCTCTGGGATAGGTTATCTCAGTTGCAGGAGTCTCATTCTCTCCCATGGGTGGTGGGGGGAGATTTTAATACTGTTCTCAGGTCGGAGGAGAAGATTGGTGGCCGTGCTGCGGATCCAGTCTCGATCCAGGAGTTTGCCAATTTTAAATTGGTTACTGGTTTATCTGAGCTTCCTTACTCTGGAAGTTGCTTTACTTGGTTGAAGTCGATGAAGGATGGAAAGTGTGGATCTAGACTTGATCGAGTTATGGTTGATTCAGCTTGGTTCAGGCTGGCTCCATTGTCTAAGGTGGATCATCTCAACAAATTGGAATCGGATCATGCCCCGATCCTAGCCCAGTTTAAACGTGAATCAGTGGGGGGTAGGAAGCAATTCAGATTTCTGGATCTATGGTTATCTCATAAGGACTATTCAGTTATTATCAATCAAGCTTGGCACTCTGTTGATCACCCCAATGCTGTTACTCGTGTTTCTCTTCGCCTGGATGCTTGCAGGAAATTGTTATCCATTTGGAGTAGAAATTTATATGGTGATATATTTCAATCAGTGAAGGAAGCAGAAGATGATGTGTTAAGTGCAGAATTACATCATGAGGCCAAGAACAATCCCGAGTCACTTGAACAATTGTCTAAAGCTAAGGCCCTGCTTAAATAGCGAGTTTACACTGAAGAAGCCTATTGGCGACAAAAGGCCCGACTTAAATGGGACCTAGATGGGGATAAAAACACAGCGTACTTCCATGGCTGTGTGAATACTCGTAAGAAATCGCTGCACATTCATTCTGTCACCAATGATACTAGGGTAATTCTTACGGAGAAGCAAGATATTCATATTCATGCGAAGAAGTTTTTTGCCAAATCGTATGAGAGGGGGGATATCCAGGATGATGAGGATTTGCTGAGTCTTATCCCGTGTTTAGTGACAGAAGAGGATAACAACATCCTTATTGCAGAGCCTACTAAGGAGGAAATTCTGGACACAATCAAGAGTCTGGATAAATCAAGTGCCTCAGATCCCGATGGGTTTACTCCTTCTTTCTATCTTCACAGTTGGGATATTGTTGGTGACGACATTCAAGAGGCAATTTCTATGTTCATAGACGGGTTCTCCCTTCCTCGGGCTTTCACTAACACTTCTATTGTTTTAATCCCTAAGGTCAAACAACCTCACACATTTGGTGATTATAGGCCAATCAGTCTCTGTACTGTCTTCAACAAAATTATTTCTAAGTTATTATCTCGCCGATTAGCGCCTTTGTTGCTACGTCTGATCTCACAGGAACAGAGTGGGTTTGTGCAAGGTCGGGAGATAGTCGAAAATATTCTACTGGCTCAAGAGATGATGGCCAAGATGAATAAGAAGCATTAGGGAGGCAACATTGCGCTTAAGCTTGATATGATGAAGGCTTATGATAGAGTGGATTGGAGATATCTACTGAAGGTTCTTCGTCGGTTTGGCTTTCATAATAAGTGGGTGGATATGATGTTGAGGATTGTGAATAATGTGTGGTATTCACCACTTATCAATGGGGAGTCGACAGAATATTTTTAAGCCTTTCGTGGTTTGAGACAAGGAGATCCTTTGTCTCCGGCATTGTTCATTTTAGCAGCTGAAGTTCTTATCCGGAGTCTGAATCGATTGCCAGATATTGAAGGTTTTACTCCTTTCTTCACTCCTCGTGGATGCCCTCCTATTACTCATCTTGCATACGCAGATGATGTGCTTCTATTTTCGTCAGGAGATCTGAGAACAGTGGGGATGATCAATGAAGTTTTGTCCGGGTATGAAGCAATGTCAGGTCAGAAAATTAGCAAACAAAAGTCTTCGATTTATATGTCTTCGAAGGAACGACCTGAGAAGGGGGATGAATTGGCTTCTCGGTTTGGGTTCAATGTGGGTTCTTCTCTGTTTACTTACCTTGGCTGTCCTCTTATGGCAGGAAGGCGTAATAGGGGGATGTACGAAGAATTACTGGACAAAATTAGGCACAAATTGGAAGGATGGCACAACAAAATTCTCTCTCCTGGAGGCAAACTGGTTTTAATCAAAAATGTGCTAGCTTCTATTCCTGTTTACACGTTAGCTGCGTGTGATCCACCTATAGCGGTGTTAAATAGGATGGAGTCTATGTTTTCCTCGTTCTTTTGGGGATCTCATGATGGAACTGCGAAGAGGACCTGGTTGGGATGGTCGTCTATTGCTCGTACCAAAGATGAAGGTGGATTGGGTGTTAGGCGTTTGGAGGACGTCATGACGTCTATGACGATTAAGTTGTGGTGGAAATTTATGACTCAATCCTCACTATGGACTCAATTTTTCAAGAGGAAATATTGTTCTTCTGAGTCGGAGTATCATGTTCAATTAACGTCTAATGCTTCACATGTTTGGAAGAGATTAGTTCATGGAAGAAGACTTGCGGGACAGTATATTACAGAGGTTGATGGTGTTTGGCATTGGCAATATGCACAGTCAGGTATGTTCTCTGTTTCCTCGGCTTGGGAACTGGCTCGTACTCATTTACCTAGACTTCCTTACTTCAATCATATCTGGAACAAGTGTATTCCAACCAAATGGTCGATACTTTGTTGGCGTATGTTGCATGGAAAATTACCCACAGATGACAATATATCCAGACTTGGATATAATATGGCCTCGAAATGTCACTGCTGTCTTCTTCCTTCTACTGAAAACATCTCACATATATTTCATGAAGGGGAGTTAGCGGTTAAAGTTTGGGCCTCGGTTGAGCAAGCTTATGGGATTAGGTTGACTGGCAGTTCATTGATGCATCGACTTCGTTCGTGGTGGTGAAAGAGGAAGAAGCATAAAAAGGAGATTGTGGTAGCAGCGGTCATATGGGTGTTATGGAAAAATCGTAACAAGTGGCGATATGAGCAGTATTCTTTTGGAGCGGACAAGTTGATTTTGGAAGTCTGTAGACAGGTTGATAAGGCTTCTGTTAAATGTAGTCACTAAACTTGCTTGTAACCTGAGTTGGTACTCACTATCTTTTGAATGAATAAAATCTAGTGTTCTCTAAAATATATATATATATATATATATATATATATATATATATATATATATATATATATATATATATATGTAGAGAGAAAAAATATATATATATATATATGTAGAGAGAGAGAGAGGGAAAGGGGGATACCATATGTGAGTGTGTGTATACAATGAATACATGAGTGTAGTAGTAGGTATGAGTGTAAAGAGGGTGAGTGAGTTACATAGGTTAGTGTCCAGTATGTGTATGCTAGTTAGCAGCTAGGTGTGTGTGTGTCACAAGTGAAACTTAGTTTTACATTCAAACCTAAGTATTATAAACCCAAGTCCAGTTTCATTCTCAGTTTAAGCTATGTTCAGTTTAACATGCTAACCTTATTCCCAGTTTTCACATGTTCACCCAATTCAGTTTTCACACATTAATATATCAAAATCCCAGGTATCAGTTTACATGCATTCAGTTATCAAAAACCTAGTTTTTTATTGTTCAGTTCAAAACTCAAACAAGTATCAGTAAACTTACAAAACTCAGTTTTTACGTTCAAATCAATCCTCGGTTTTAAACCAAAATCTCAGTTTACATGTTATGAACCCAAAGTTCAGTTTTAAACCCAATGTCAGTTTAATGTAAACATACAATGCATTAAATCAAAGACCCTAACTCAGTTTATAATAAGTATCAGAACATTTAATGAGTATCAGTAAACTCATGTTCAAACCCTATATTCAAATTGAATCATCAAAATAAACCCAAAACAAAATATTGCAGAGGTTAATAGACATGTGCACATATGAGGGGGTGTCTACGTGTCTAGAAAACTGGACAAGAGGTGTCCAAAATACCCAATTTTAGAGTATCAGAAACAACAGAATATACACGAGCTCATAGGGGTGTGTCGAGTCACACAGGACACGACACAGGGCACTAGAGGCCACATGCTTGTGTCCACGTGTCCAGGGTAGGTAGGTCTAGGTGGTCGACACCTCATTTGGTGTCCACGATGTGTCAGCATGTGACATGAACACCGTGTCAGTCGAAAGAATTCGACAATGCATAGTCAGTGTAAAATACGTGTGCATCAAATAACGTGTCTGACATGTATCCAAGTGACAAGAGACTTGGGGGACATGATGTCAGTCGTGTCCCCAAGCTCTGTGCCAAATAGCACGTGTCCAAGTGTCGGACACAGGAGGATCTCGTGTTCGGATAGCAGGGCACCCGAGCTCTGTCTCGTACAGCGTGTCCTGTCCAATTTTGGACACGGACATGGGGTGAAACGTGTTCAGAGCTATAGATTTGTGATCCTAACCTATATGGCTACAAATCTATTAAAACAAAATTCAAAAATAACAAAATTAAACCCTTTGAGGCATTACATCAAAAACTAAGAGCAATACTCCGATACGCCTCCGATACGCGTATCAAATGGACACCAATTCCTACCAAACTTGGTCTACAGCTAAGGTACACCTAAATGAATGCATCTATAAAGAGAAAACAAGTTTTTAGTAGTTTTATAGAGATTTACCTATTGAGAGTTAGATCTTAATGCAAAAGAGCCTAAAATGATGCTTTCCTCATCTTGCTATGGTCCCTATGCCTCCAAACCATGCTAACTAGCCTCCAATGGTCTTCTCTACTGTAGGGGAGGGTGATACAATTGATTTGGCTTAGTTTGGAGTTGATTTGAGTAAGGGGTGAAATTTGGGGAAGAACAAAGTTAGGGTTTGATGTAGGAATAAAAAAGAGGCAAGAATGATTAAGTGTTGATATATATATGGGGGATACTTGCTTGGCCGGCCACTAGGTTGCTAGGTTAGGGCATGGTGAATGTGGGCTACGACTTCTATCTATGCAAATCAAGGCTTAAATCAAAGGCCCAAACCAATTAGGGTTCAAGCTAAAAAGTATCTTAAACAAATATCTTCAAAAAGTTACTATCTAGATATTCTAATCTTGGCACTTAGCTTGGAAGATTCTAATCAAAATATCTAGCCTCATTATCATTTCTAGATTAGGTTAACTTCTAGGTTAAGGCTCAACAATATAATTATCACATAATTAATTAACAAAAAATCAATTTCACAAAATGTCAAAAATAACTACAGTACCCTTAGGCTAAAAATATGGTAGTGACAAGTCTACCCTCCTTAAAATAATTTTGTCCTCGAAATTGAAGGCAAAACCAGACTGATGAGAAGGATAGAAAATCATACCTCAAGGTCCAAAAAGATAAGGGTATCGCTCGCGCATCTCATCCTCCCTCTCCCAGGTAGACTCTCTTAGAGAATGATGCCTCCATGCGACACAAACCAAGGGTATCGTCTGGTTTCTCGGTACCTTCTCTCGTCGATCCAGAATCTCCACAGGCTATTCTGGATAGCTAAGAGTAGGTCGCACCTCGATCTCGGAATGATCGAGTACATGGCTAAGGTCTGCCACGTACCGTCTCAACTGCGATAAATGAAATACGTTGTGGACTCCCTCTAATGCAGGTGGCAAGTCTAGCATGTATGACACGTCACCGACTCTTCCGCTGATAATGAAAGGTCCGATGAAGCGCGGGCTAAGCTTTCCACCTCCACCAAAACGTATTATACCACATGTCGGAGATATCCTCAAGAAAACCAGATCTCCAACCTAATAACAAACAAGGTCTCAAATTAACTATAATAATCAAACAAATCACAAAACAAACAAATCCTAATTCTAATCCTATCTCTAAGCTATACCTCAAACTCCAAAGGTCTACGGTGGCTATCGACCAAATGTCGTTGTCTATCATGCGCCACGTGAAGTCAATCTCTGATGAGCTTCACCTTCTTGGCTGCGTCCAACCATCTCAAGTCCCAATAAAGCTCATTTTCTAACATCATCCCAAGACAAGGGAGTATGACATATACGCCCGTACAATGCCTCGAATGGTGACATTTTAATGCTGGCCTGGAAGCTGTTGTTGTATACAAACTCCACCAAGTACAAATAATCCTTCTAGGAACCTCTAAAGTCTATGATACAAGTCTGAAGCATGTCCTCGAGAGTCTGAATAGTCCTTTCTAACTGTTCGTCCGTCTGAGGGTGGTATGCAGTACTAAACTTGAGTTGAGTGCCCAAACTAGTCTGCAGACTTTACCAAAAATGGAAAGTAAAGCGACTATCTCGATCCGAGATAATGCTCACCGGAACTCCATGAAGTCTGACAATCTGACGCACGTACATCTCTGCTAGCTTCTCAGTAGATAAACCCACTTTAAATGGCAAAAAGTGAGCTAATTTGGTCAACCTGTCTACGATGACCCAAATTGCATTTTTCCCTCCTGTGTACGTGGGCAATCCTGAAACAAAGTCCATCATGATGTGCTCCCACTTCCACTCCAGAATGGGAAATGGCTGTAACAGTCCTCCTGGCCTCTACCTCTCTGCCTTTACCTACTGGCAGACTAAACATCTGGCTACGAAGCGTGCTACCTCCCGCTTCATCCCATACCACCATACATGCTCCCTCAGATCCCTATACATCTTGTTGGCACCTGGATACGTAGAGTACTAAGAAAGGTGTGCCTCCTGTATAACCTGCTTTTGAAGGCCTCTGCTGGGCACACACAGTTTGGAACCGCGCCTCAATGCGTCATCCTCTGTAATGATAAACTCATCTACCAGTCCTGCTCGAACCTGCTCTTGGATACACCGTAGAGCGATATCATCGAATTGAGTCGACTTGATCCTCTCCATCAGGTCTGACTGAATCTGCAGACCCCACATCTGCATCACAACTTCCGGCACTATCACCTCGATCCTCAGGCTCTCCAGATCTGCTAGCAAGTGACGATCTACTGTCAAACACATGGCTGTCGGATACCTACTCAAGGCATCGGCAACCTTGGCCTTCCCTAGATGATACTTCAATGAAATGTCGAAGTCCTTCATCAACTCCAACCATCCCCACTGTCTCATGTTGAGCTCCTTCTGTGTAAACACATACTTCAAGCTTTTATGGTCTGTAAAGATCTTCACTCGCTCTCCATATAAATAGTGTTTCCATATCTTCAAGGCAAATATAACTGCTTCCAACTCCAAGTCATGGGTAGGATAGTTCTTTTCATACGGACGTAACTGCCTGGAAGCATAGGCAATTACCTTTCCATACTGCTGCAAGACGCAACCCAAACCCTTTCCTGAGGCGTCACTGTAGACAGTGTACCCGCCTGATCCTGATGGCAACGTCAAAATCGGAGTTGTCGTCAACCGCTTCTTCAACTCATCAAAAGTGACCTGACACTCCTCTGACCAGATAAATTATGTGTCCTTCCGGGTCAGCCTAGTCAATGGCTCTGCAACCCGACAAAAATCCAGAACGAACCTCCTGTAGTAGCCTGCCAAACCCAGGAAGCTCCTAATCTCTGCAACTGAACTCGGAGTTGTCCATACCTCAACTGTCATGATCTTCCTCGAGTCAACTGAGATCCCATCCCTAGTCACCACATGACCCAGGAAATCATCCCGATTCGGGAAGAACTCACACTCCGAGAGCTTGCCATAAAGCTCACCCTTCCTGAAAGTCTCCAGAACCACTCTCAAGTGCTCCTCATGCTCCTCTGCGATCTTCGAGTATACCAAGATATCATCGATGAACACCCCCAAAAACGTGTCTAAGTACTGGTGGAACACCATGTTCATCAGGTTCATGAACACTGCCGAGGCGTTAGTCAATCCAAACGGCATCACCATAAACTCGAAGTGGCCATACCGCGTCCTGAATGCTATCTTTGGGATATCCTCCATCTTCACCTTCACCTGATGGTAGCCTAACCTCAGATCAATTTTAGAAAATACCCTCGCTCCACTCAACTGATCGAAGAGATCAGAGATCCTAGGCAGCGGATACTTGTTCTTGATCGTAAGGTTGTTGAGTGCCCTATAGTCGATACATATCCATACTGACCCGTCCTTCTTCGGCACAAAAAGTACCAGTATACCCCATGGTGAAGAACTCCATCGAATGAAGCCCTTGTCCTGCAACTCATCTACATGTTTCCTCAACTCCACCAACTCGCTGTTGTTCATCCTATAGATGTGCTGAGATATCGGCTCTGTGTCGGGCACTAAGTCTGTAGAGAACTCAACATCTCTGTCCGGTGGTAGTCCTGGCAAGTCCTCTGGAAGGACATCCATGAACTATGATATCAATGGATGTGGCACCGTCTGCTCCTCCACTGAAACTTCGCAGAAGACTCCGTTTCTCTGCTCTGCCTGCCGTCTGGCAAACTCGAACTCTGGCTCTCCTGATGGACGAAAAAGAACTATATCACTGCGACAATCTATACTGGCATGGTACCTGCTCAACCAATCCATACCGAGTACAATATCATAGTTCTGAAACGGCATTACGAGCAAACTCGCATCCAACTCTCGACCTCCCAAAACTACTCTCCGATCCTTACAAATATCATTGACGAGGATGATGCCACCCCCATTTGTCATCTTGCAAGTCCTAGGCAACAATTCAGAAGCTAGATGGTGTCTAATAGCAAAAGATACAAACACAAAGTTATAGGAAGCACCAGAATCGAACAATATAAAAGCTGGAATGGAGTCGAGAAGAACAGAAGCTGCAATCAGCTCTCCAATAGCCTCTGCATCCTCAGCTGCCATGGCAAAAGCTCTCCCCTGCTGGCCTCTCCTGGCCTGCTACTGATGTTGAATGAACCTCTGCTACTACGTCTGCAACGGTGGTCCCATCTGCTGGCCTACTGGAGCCTTAGCTCCTCCTCCTCCTCCTGGTACCGGACGAATCGTCGCTATAGGACAGTCTCTCATCTGGTGGTCTGACAAACCACACATCAGGCACCTCCCCAGCCTCTTCCTACAGTCATTCCATTCGTGTCCTGGCTTCTTGCAGAAGGTGTAACTGGTGGTCTGCTGGTGTTTGGATACCTGCTGCTGCTGCACCTGCTGAAAAGGTGCATGGCCATGTCCCTGAAGCTGTTGCTGGAACGGCCTCTGCTAGTGCTGCTGCTGAAAGGAGGGCCTCTTGGCCGGATCTTAACTGCTACTAGCTCTGTGCAAATCATGACCTCTCTTCAGCTTCAGCCCTAGGTCGTCCTCTGCTGCCATAGCTCCTGTTAGGATCTCCTCAAAAGTAGCATCCCGACCACTCTTGGTCAAGGATCTGACCTCCCTGATCAAGCCCCTGTGGAACTTCCTCGCCTTCGTCGCCTCGTTCAGATCCTCCATAAATCTGTTCAGCCGGCAGAACTCTCCCGTATACTCTTCGACTGTCTGTTTTCTCTGGACCAGACTCTCAAACTACTGCTCCAAGCCTTCTAGTGCTACGTCCAGGAAGAATTTTTCTTTGAAGAGCTTCTTGAAAGCTCTCCATGTCTGCCCCTCCGTTACCACTCTGGGGTCTGACTGGTACCATGTGCGGGTAAGGTCCTGTATCTGGCTGCATGCTGTCTCAATCTGGATCCCCGCTGGTATCAGTGTCAAGCGGAAAATCTTCTCAATGTGCTCTATCCAGTCGTCGGCATAGAGGATGCCCTCTGATCCTCGAAAGTCTCGAGGCCTCATCTTCTAAAAATCTTGGATGCCCGGCATCCTCGGCTGATACTACTGAACCTGCCCTCCCTGTGGCTGGGCAGCCACCATCTCCACTATCGTCCTGACTAGCTGGTGGGCATCGTCTATGCCCTGTCGGAAGTCAGCAGTCTGGCACTGCTATTGGTACTGATGTGCCTCCATCATCTGCTGAAAGAAGGCAAAGAGGTGTACAGCGTCAACCGTTCCCGGAGGTGGCTGCTGCTGCAACATATCTGGGATAACCGGGGTCGACCTCCGAACAGGTGGAGGTGTAACCCTGAATTCTGTAAAAATGCCCGACATAAGTAGGTACTATGGGAGCTGCTGTCTCAGGTCCCGGCTGAACTAGGCGAGAGGTGGCAGACCTCTCCGAAGTACCTCCCATGCTAGGGCGATGCGATCGTGTCTCAATCACCATCCTGGAGACAGATCAAACAAGGAAATCAATACTGAGAAAGAAGCGATATAATCAGAGGAGGATAGTTTATTTCAAAGGAAGCAATTAACAGCAAGAATTTAGATGGCAGTAATTTAGATAAGAGTTTTCCTAAATGTGATTGAGTACCCCCAAAACTATATCCTATATCCTACTGCAGGCTGTAGTGATACTCTAGTTCGAGTACTACTACGAAATCGTACTAGTTGTGACTCAAGATCTGTATGGGCCATCACTAAAAATGTGTCACGACCCGCACCCAGAGTAGGGGCACGAGAAGTGGGTACGTCCAGCCTACGCCGCAGTGTCGGCGGTAGAACGCGGTCCTAAGTCACATACATCTAACACAGTATAAGTGTAACTGCATAAGATATACTCTCCAATCGGAGGATAATACAGAAGATACATCTCAATCACAAATCTAAGGTAGAAGTAGCACAATATGATAGATATGAAATCTCAAATGGAGAACATATAAATAGAAGAAAATAAGTCAAAGTGTTTATACGACACAACATCAACATCATCCAAAAATAATACAACTCAGAATGCCAAAAACAAAGACAAATGAAATAAGATAATGGTCTAGCTATCTAGCCTACACTATAGGAATGGTGTCATCAGCTGCAGGATCCTCCTGTGGAACCAGCTCACATGTGTCATCTAAGTGGGCTCCATAGTAGGTGGTACAGAAGTCCTCATCATCCTCTGTAATATTTTCAACAGGTCCAGTCAGGACAGGAACGAGCACATAATCTCTCATGTAGTTCATATCATGGCAGGAAATATAAAGCAAGCAATAGAGTAAAATACATGAACTGTAAGAATGTACATGAAAGATAAGAGAGATATGGTAAACTGGAAATATCTGAATGATAAATAAGAACTGTAAGTGACTAGTGATTCAGAGCACAAGATGGTTATATAAACGGCACGATGTTATACACGAGTAATCTACAGAGGTTATACACGAGTAAACTACAAGAATGATCACATAACCACTTCTACTTCCCCGTCTCCAATCAATACACAAGGATCCATTCAAGTTAAGTTATTATACACAAAGTTTAGTTTGTACATGAAGATCATGTGAGCACATGAGAGTACACGATTTCATACGATTATACATGAATAATACGAATAACACGAATACAAGGAGTACACGATGCCCATGATAAAGTATACGAACACGAAATACATGATGTATCCGCTAAGGGGATAACATTGCATAATAAGATCCATATAGTACCAATCTGTGATAACAAGTGTCAGCATCAAGTAAAGTAATCTAGAGCATGAATATAAGTCCTAGCAAGTATGAAACTATCAGAGAATGTACTCGCCTGCGATCTGAATGTCTGTGAGAATATAATGTCCGAAGCGAGGTATCTGAGTCCTATTTAGAGCAACACAAGTTATGATGTATTCAAGGGTTATAATTGAAGTATACTATGCATTCTACATGATTCTAGGTCAAAAGTTAACTCTAGTCAACTATGGTCAACACCAAGTCAAACTATGGTCAACTAGTCAACATAGTCTAAGTTAAACAATTCTAGCCTAACCAGTATCTATGTATATATGCATATCATATATATACATATTGTAACCACCACTTTTCTAAAATAAGGGTATTTTGGTAATTATGTAATTTTTATTTTTTGGATTAATTTATAATATTTTAATTGGTGTTGTGTTAGTAGTCGGTTCAACCTTAGCTAACCATGATAGAGACAAACCATGACATTAGAAACCTAATTACCTGTCACACTCACTTTTTCTAATTAGGGGTATTTTAGTCATTGTGCATTATTTGATTTTTATTGATAGTTGTGTTGTTGGATTGGTGTTTTGATAGGACCAAGATGGTATAACCTTAGTCAACCTTGTCTAAAAGCCTAATAATGTGATTAGTTTTATTATTGGCTTATTAGATTAATTTAGAATTTTTACCTATTTTTCTAGAATTATTTAAGGATTTTTAAGTCATTTTTTATAAGCCTTTAAAGCCTTTTGTCATTGGGCCTTTGTAGCAACTTAGAGTGCTTCGCCCATGACTTAACCTAACCCTAATACCCCCTACCCATGGCCGACCAAGCATAGCAGCAGCTTCCCTCTCATTTGTGAAGAAATCTCATAGCCTCCACTAGATTAAAACCCTAGTTTTCCTTTTCCTTCAAAACCATAACTTTCTCATCCGGCATCCGATTCGTGCCAAACAAATTGTGTTGCGACCGTGGGGAGGAGGATAACTTGCTGGAGCACTGCTAACAAGGAGTTGGAGGCATTTGCTCGGAAGAAATCGGTCGTCGAAGCGCTCGAGGATTTACTTTCATTGAGATTCTGACTCTCAATAGGTAAACCTCGTTCTACCATTGTTCCTTCTAAAATTTCTATATTTTAACATCCATATAGGTACCCCAGACCTGTGCATGAAGTTTGGTAGGATTGTGAGTTCGTTTGATAGCCTTATCGGACACGTGTCAGTCTTATAGAACACGTGTTCGACGAAATACCACTTAGAACTGAAAAGTATTATTTTTTATTCTGTTTTCACGAATTCCTTGCTAATATTATTTGTAACAACTTTCGTGAAGACTGATTTGAAATCGACACGATTTTAGTGTCCGAATCAGACACGGACACGCATGCACGAGGCCCGTGCACAGCCCCGTGCATGCCCTGTTGTCCGAGCGTCGTAACTCGACGCACAGGGCTCCGTTTTGCGTGAAATTTTATGAGCACGTGGAGGCAACCTCTGCCCACATGCCGTAAAATTTCATGTCATTTCGTGAAGCATGCGCGGAGAAATCTCGTATGCACTGTTCAGCCCACACTGTGCACGCGGCTGAAAAGTGCGTTGATATGGCCTTCGTACGTAGACACGGCGCATCGAGGACCGTTCCAGGAGCACGAGCACGTAGCCCTATACCTAAACTACCCAGGGAATCAATCCCGAGTCATAGCATGGCTCAAATCACGAGCCACGAGGCCCAACACGCGCCCAAGGGCACGAACGCGCGCGCACGTGCAGGCCGCGCGGGGGGTTCGTGTGTCACTGTATCGTGTAGACGTGATGTGGTGTCGTGTCAGCGTATCCTAGACCTACCCTGGGACCCTACCTAGCTATGTGCATGAGCATGAGGCTTCTCGCATCACGTATGACGTCCAATTGGGCAAAACGCTCATGCACAACACGCGAGTTCGGTTTTCCGATACGCTCTCCGTGGACATGATACGGACACGGGTTCGATCCCGTGAGTACCCGAGCACATCACACACATAGACACCTTCGTGTTTGCCAAGTTTCATGAATTCTTCTTGTGTATATTGCATTTTGGGTATTGAGTTGCTTTTCGGATTTCGATTTATATATATAATTGAATTCTTTTGTCATATTTCAAATTGCTGAGATTTAATTCATATTTTCTGAGTTTATATGAAGTTATTAAGATTTTGGACTTGTGGGTTTTAGTCCCTAATTTTACTTTCAATTATTTCCATCATATATGTATATATATCCCTATTTTCCTTATATATATATATATATATATATATATATAAATATATATATATATATATATATATATATATATATATATATATATATACATATGTGTGTGTGTGTGTTTTAAATATAGATATACGTATATATATTGTGATGAGATTTGTCGAGCTATTTCAATCCCAGGTCTGAGTTTCATTTCCCTTCGTAAAACCAACATTCTTTCTCCCTGTACATATATGTGTATATATTAGGATATGTGTGTGTATATATATATATAAAGTTTCCTTTAAATAGATTTGTGTATATATGTATATATATAATATATTTATATAGTTGTATATATAACCAAATTATCTCAGATTTGTACCCCCTAACAGCAGCTCTTCATACACACACACACACAATCTATCTTCACAAGTTTAAGTACATGTGTGTGTGTATATATATATATATGTGTGTGTGTGTGTGTGTGTGTGTGTGTGTGTGTGTGTGTGTGTGTGTGTGTGTATGTAGATACACTACCTAGAATGAATGAGTATATATATATGTAATTGTTTGCTTGTGAATGTAACCTAGGGAGTATTGAGTCAGATTACGATTGACCCAAGGAGCCTAAAACAGCCGAGTCGACCGACAAGTTGACCAAGTTGACAAAAGTCAAGTTTGGGTCAAACTTGATCCAAATCGACTCAAACGAACTTAGAATGACTTGAAAACTTGTGCTTGACCTAAAAATTAGTAAACGGACTAGTTGACTTATAGTTGACCAGGTTTGACCAGAGTTGACCAAGGGTTGACTTTGACCTAGAAGGATCTAGAATCATGTAGAATTGTATTGTAGACATTCCTTATGATATTTTAGACCTTGTTGTGACTTATGGTTGTTTTAAATAGGATTCCATCACTCCAGTTCAGTTACACTTCCTCGTCAGTAGCTTGGATTGCCAGGCGAGTACATTCTTTGACCGTTTTATTCTTGCTTGGACATATTTACTTGTTATAGACTAGTTTACTTGTTGCTGTCACAATGTTATCACGGATTAGTACTATATGGATCTCTTCATGCGATGTTATCCCCTCGGATACATCGGGTATATTGTGCTTATGTACTTTATCATGTGCATCGTCTACTCATTGTATTCGTATTTATTCATGTAAACTCATGTGACATTCATGTATACTCATGATCATGTGAGCCTTCATGTATGAACCAGTGTTCATGTGGACTAGCTATCCATGTGACACACTACTTTCATGTGTAATAACATAACCTGGACAGATCCTTGTGTACTGATTGGAGCATGGGGAGTATTTATTTGGTTATGTGATCTACACAATTTTTATGTACAACTCCAAACTAGATTTAAGTCATGTATAACCTAAGCCTGTTTACATAACCAAACATGTGCTCTAAATCACGTATTTAGTTCAGTTTTCTTATTTATATCATGTATATCTATTTCTACTATATCATGTTCTTCTTTTTACAGTCTCTCTACTATTTCTTTACAGTAGTTTATGTATATTATTCTATAGTTTGTTTCATATTTTCTTTCATGTTATGATCTGTGTGAGAGATATGTATTCGTTCCTGTCCTGACTGGACCGGTTAAAAATATTACAGATGATGAGGATTGCTGTGATACTTACTATGGAGTAGGCCTAGTTGACACAGGTGACTTGGACCCTCAGCATGATCCAGTAGTCGCTGAGGACTTGCCATTAGCTTAGTCTAGACTTTCTCATTATCTAGTTCTTGAGACATTTGTGATTCTATCGAGATATTGTTTATGGTGTTGATAACACCGAGACTTTTCATTTGTTGTATTTCTCTTGTGGATTTCATATCTATATTATTGTGTTGATTATATATCTCTAGTTTTGTGATTGAGATTGTATCCTCTTGTGATTATCCTCTGTTTGGAGAGTATATCATTTTGTGATAGTTGTGATTGTGACCTAGAACAGCGTTCTACCGCCGACACTGTGGCATAGGCTGGACGTACCCACTTCTCGTGCCCTTACACTATATATATATATATATATATATATATATATATTTTTATATATATATATATATATATATATATATATATATATATATATATATATATATATATATACTATCTAATACATGGCTTATAGCCCATATCACATATATCACATAGCTATAAGACATGCACTTCACACATATATATATAATATATTGCACACATACACAACTATATATATATATATATATATATATATATATATATATATATATATATATATATATATATATATATATATATATATATTTATATATATATATAAATATATATATATATAATATATAGCTATATATATATATTATATATATATATATATTTTTTTATATATTATATATATATATATATATATATATATATATATATATGTGTGTGTGTGTGTGTTATAGCTATATATATATATATATATATATATATATATATATATATATATATATATATATATATATTTTTTATATATATATATATATATATATATATATATATATATATATATATATATATAAAATATATATATATATATTATATATATATATATATAGGCCAACTGTCGGGCATCAGCTAATTAGCGCCGCATACTCCACGGTCGCAGCATCGCCGAACCGTTGATGATCAGAGACACCGACGGAGTCCTTAGGTGGTACCCATCTAACGAGGGTAAGTTCACCCTCACGTCAGCCAAAAGCGCTATCAGAATTCCTGGAGAACCTTCCCCTCACATCGCTCCTTTCTGACAATCCTGCATCCCCAACCAATGGTCGATCCTAACATGGAGAGCGCAGCGAAAGAAGCTCCCCACAGACGACTCCCTCACTTCCCTCGGATTCAGCCTTGCGTCGAGATGCCACTATTGCCTCTCCCCTAAGGCTGAATCAGCAGATCATGTTCTTCATTCAGGTGATCTTGCCTCTCAAGTGTGGTCTATCCTCTCTAACAGATGCCTCCTTAACCATCAGGCTGGAGGCTTCAACGATATTCTGACCAAGTGGAGTACCTCTCACGGGCACCAGATCGTTGCGGCCGCTGGCATCTGGGTTCTTTGGAAAAATAGAAACAAGTACAGATATGAAGGCCGCCAACTCAACTCCACACAAGTTCACAAAGAGGTGCTCAGACAGATCAGTAAAATCAGCATACGCTTCTCTCACTCGACGAGTAATTTTTTGAGGATGTTGGATTAACCCTGTCCCCGGCCGATGGCCGGTTCTTTTTTTGTGCTTTCATTTTTTCTTTTGTACGAGTCGCGCGCTTTGTATAGGCTTTGGCATTTTACGCCTGGTACGTCAATAAAGAAGGGTTTTTATTTTAAAAATATATATATAGAGAGATAGAGAGATGGAAAGGGGGATACCATATGTGAGTGTGTGTATACAGTAAATACATGAGTGTAGCAGTAGGTATGAGTTTAAAGTTGGTGAGTGAGTGACAGAGGTTAGTGTCCAGTGTATGTATGCTAGTTAGCAGCTAGGTGTGTGTGTGTCACAAGTGAAACTCAGTTTTACGTTCAAACCCAAGTATTATAAACCCAAGTCCAGTTTCATTCTCAGTTTAACCTATGCTCAGTTTAACATACTAACCTTATTTCCAGTTTTTACATGTTCACCCAATTCAGTTTTCACACATTAATATATCAAAATCCCAGGTATCAGTTTACATGTATTCAGTTATCAAAAACCCAGTTTTTCATTGTTCAGTTCAAAACTCAAACAAGTATCAGTAAATATACAAAACTCAGTTTTTTATGTTCAAATTAATCCTCAATTTTAAACTAAAATCTAAGCTTGCATGTTATGAACCCAAAGTTCAGTTTTAAACCCAATGTCAGTTTAATGTAAACATACAATGCATTAAATCAAAGACCCTAACTCAGTTTATATTAAGTATCAGAACATTTAATGAGTATCAGTAAACACATGTTCAAACCCTATATTCAAATTGAATCATCAAAATAAACCCAAAACAAAACATTGCAGAGGTTAACATACATATGCACATATGAGGGGGTGTCTACGTGTCCAGAAAACTGGACACGAGGTGTCCAAAATACCCAATTTCAGAGTATCAGAAACAACAGAATATACATGTGCTCATAGGGGTGTGTCGTGAATCACAGGACACAACACAGGGCTAGAGGCCACGTGCTTGTGTGAGTAGGTTTAGGTGGTCGATACCTCACTTGGTGTCCACGATGTGTCAGCGTATGACACGAACACCGTGTCAGTCGAAAGAATTCGATAATACACAGTCTGTGTAAAATGCGTGCGCGTCAAATAACGTGACCGACTCGTATCTAAGTGGCAGAAGACTTAGGGGACACGATGTCAGTCGTTTCCCCAAGCTCTGTGCCAAATGGCACGTGTCCAAGTATCGGACACAGGGGGATCTCGTGCTTGGGTATTAGGGCACCCGAGCTCTGTCTCATGTAATGTGTCATATCCAATTTTGGACACGGACATAGGGTAAAATGTGTTCAGAGCTATAGATTTGTGATCCTAACCTATAGGGCTACAAATCTATTCAAACAGAATTCAAAAATAACAAAATTAAACCCTTTGAGGCATTACATCAAACACCAAGAACAATACTCCGATATGCCTCCGATACGCGTATCAAATGGACACCAATTCCTACCAAACTTGGTCTACGGCTAGGGTACACCTAAATGAATGCATCTATGAAGAGAAAATAGGGTTTTAGTGGTTGTATAGAGATTTACCTATTGAGAGTTAGATATCAATGCAAAAGAGCCTAGAATGATGCTTTTCTCAACTTGCTATGGTCCCTATGCCTCCAAACCTTGCTAGCTAGCCTCCAATGGTCTTCTCTACTGTATGGGAGGGTGATGCAATTGATTTGGCTCAATTTGGAGTTGGAGCAAGGGGGTAAAATTTGGGGAAGAACAAAGTTAGGGTTTGATGTAGAAATAAAAAAGAGACAAGAATTGTTTGCCATTAAAATCTTTTTATTGCAATTTCAATTACAAATAGAACAGTGTTACAATATAGACTTAGATGTAGTCCTAGGAGTGCACTTTTGTTTATCTGGGTCCTGTGTCGATGGAGCGAGTGGTAACTCGTTGACTCCGTTGACGATCTGACGACGGTTCTCGTTTCTCTGAAGGTCTGAGTTGCTCTGGGTGCTGGAGCTTGCGGAGAGGAAGAAGACGGTGAGTGTCTGTATATGCCTCTCTCTGTGTGTATATAGGTCTCCAGAAGAAAGAAATGATCCCCCTATTTATAGCTTGCAGGCTGGCTGCTCATGCACGCATATATAGGATGCGCCTGTACGTGGGGACGCCACGTGGTTGAAGTTTCGGGAGGCGTATGGATGATGTACCATCATTTGTGAGTTAAATCCTTCATATTGTATTTGTGGGCTGGCACGTAGCAGGGTAGAGGATCTTTCAGTTGCTGAGATCTTGGGTGATTAGCACCCCTTCATAGGCTGAATTGAGTCAAAAGACACGTGGCGCGTATCCGTAGCTCAAAGATCTCGGATTTGGTGGGGAGTAATCTGATAGGATGTGCCTGGGATTGGGCGCATAAAAAGACTTTGTCTTGTGACCTTCAGGAGTCACGAACCAGTCTGGGCGTACGGCTTTTGAGGCGCATGCGAAGCTTCAGTAGCGACTTGACCTCTGTCTTTAGGGATCAGAGAAAGGTCTGAAGCGCATGTCTCTTGAAGCACATGCAGAGGTTTGGACGCATGGCTGCAGAGGCACATGCGAATGGTTGGGCGGCCACGTGGCTTATAACCGCCGGAAGAGAGTAATGCTGACGATGACGTCAGCGGTGCTTCGTTTTCTGTAAAAGTTGTTACTGCTCTGTCATCGAGGCATGGCTGCTGTCGTGTCAGACTTCAGCATTTAATATTCTTTGACGGGTGATGGGCTGTTGAGTGGGCGTATTGATCTGCGTTCCACTAGGCGCATGGGTCCATTTGATTAGGACGCATGGATCTGTGCTTTGTCGGGCACATCCATACAGGGTGCATGGTATTGATGGGTGCGTGTGTATGATGCACGGTCTGACCGGCACATCCATTTTTATGACACATCTTTATTGGTCCGACTGTTGCATTCTTCGAGTGCTTTAAATAGCCGTTTTTGACTTGGCCGAATTCGAAGCGTCAGGTTCATCACCATAATGCAAATTTATTGCACGAGATTCGGAGAGTCCGCCACTTGGCTCATGGGTTTGATTTGTTCGGCCTATAAATAGCAGCAAGGAGAGAGTTTGCTTCTCGTTCTCTCACATCTTCCTGAATAAACTTATTTGCTCGAGCACATTCTGTTGACAAGATGCTTCCGAGGGTGAAGATGCGAAGAATTGTCTTCATTCATGCACTTGAAGGAGACTGTTACATCCAAAAGTCGGAATCGCAGGCTTTTGAGGCAGGCGGAAGGTGCCTGTTGCATCCAAAGATCGGGATGCTCGGGCCCCGTCTCTGTTATGCTGGAAGAACCGCAGATCAAAATTGTGGTGCTCACATCTTTCTTGGGCTTTGGAGAGCTCTTCCTCCTGCTAGAGTGGGGTTGGCTGCCCAAAGCTGCTCCTTTAGCCGCGGATCGGAATTGCGGTGCTCTCCTCTTCCTTGGGCTTTGGAGAGCTCTTTCTCCAGCTAGAGTGGGGTTGGCTGCCCACTCTGGTTCTGCTCAATAAATGCTTTATTAGTCGAAGTACTTGATCGGGTCGAAGTAGAGCGCATATGTTGAGACTTCATGATGCGCATGACTGAGACGCTGAAATAGATACGCCTGACTGAGATGCTGAACTGATGCGCCTGACTGATGATGCGTCGGACAGGAGGCGCATGGAAGCTTGCTGCGCCTGGCTGTAGTCTTAGGATCTTTCTTTTTGTAGAAATTCCTGTTTTAAAGCCTTTTTTAGACATGTAATAGACTTTTATATGAAATAAAAAATCTTTTGATGTCTATACTTTTGTTGTCTTACTGTGCCAAGTACTTCGTTTGAGCTTCCTGGCGCATGTAATATTAGGCGCATAGGAATTCTGGCCTATGGATGCGCCTGAAATTCCATGCTTCTACAAGACCCCCTTCAAAGTTTTTAAAACTTTTCGTTAAGTTTTGGAATACTTTGAATAAGAAACATGGTGTTGACTTCAATGGGGCGCATGACTGTTCAGGGCGCATGATTTGCTCTGCACATCTGTGATGAGGCGCATACTCCTCTTTAGTGTTAAATGCAAATGATAACGCTTCGAAATAAACAAAAAAATTTAATGATGATCTTTTTTAGATTATTTGCAGTTATTATTTTGCAGAACCCCAGGCGGCGGCTGACGTCACCCTTCATCGGTTCACGCGTGCGACCAAGCCTATAAATAAGCGTTTGGTGGAGAGAGAGAGAGAGTTCTTCCTCTCCTTGCTTTCTTTTTCTTTAGAGTTTTTTTCTTCCAAAACCCCAACATTTTTTTAACAAATGGCTCCCAAGACTCCTCGCGGTGGTGTTGGTCGAGGACAAGGCCGGGGTAAGGAGCCGATGGAGTTCGATGAGGAGGACGCTCATGTCGTCACTGTGACTCCCGCCGACGTTCGACCCGCGGTGACGGGTGGGCGTCTTCTGATTTTGTAGTTGCCAACTCTTTTTTAGACGAGTATGGGGCGTACGAATGAGTTGCATCCTGTTGTTATGCCCTAACTCCTTGTTGCCGACGCGCATGGACTTCTGTCCTGATGATGCGCTTAGGCTCTTCCACTGATGCACATGGGTTTAGGCCCTGATTATGCGCCGAGGCTTCGCTACTGACGTACATGGGCTTAGGCCCTGATTATGCGCCGAAGCTTTACTGCTGACGCACATGGGCTTAGGCCCTGATTATGCGTCGAAGCTTCACTGCTGACATGCATGGGCTTAGGCCCTGATTATGTACCGAAGCTTCACTGCTGATGCGCATGGGCTTGGGCCCTGATTATGCGCCAGGCTGCTGATGCGCCCCAAAATGTTTCGTCTTTGAAGCCTCTAAATTTTTTCTTGATGCCTGACTTTTATTTTTGTTGTGTCAGTGTCAATGACTATCCCCTTGCTAAACAAAGTCCTTCTGGATGCTTCGCTTTGCCAAATGGGGGTCGACTTCAACGAGGAAGTTATTAACCTAGCAAAGGCTGCTATCATGCTGGATCAGTCTTCCAAGAGGATGTTGCAAATCCGGGATCAGTCGTCTGTTTTTCTTTAAAGTATGATGGAGAGCGGCAAACTGAAATCCGCTGAATCCGAGAATGTGACTTTCTTGAAATTGGCCTTTCTGTTTGGTGACCGCTTGATCTCCACTGAGGCGGAGGTACTGAAGATCAAGAAAGACTGGTTCTTCACAGCGAAGGGCGTGGCCCTGTACATGCGGCAGTCTGAACGTCAATTGCCACTAACGGCTTTCTACCGTTTGGCCTCCAAGAGGAGGATGCCATGGGAACTTACTCCTTCTCAAGGAGGGGCAGTGGAGGTACCCTTTGTATCGATGTTACTTCGAATCAAAGAGATACCTTGGCCTCATCGTGAGCCGGGACTTCGTACCATTGCCGAACTTTGTGCCCTGGAAGCATTTATAGTGATGTTCCTTCCGACACTTTTGCCTTTGGTGCTTCGACCTTTGCGAGCCGGATGCTAACATCAAATGTTATGTATCCGAAAGAAGGTTTTCGGGTTGAGGGCTGGTGTCACCATGTGTCAAAATGGGACGAGCTGACCCTTTGGGTTTTGATGAAGTTCAAGACTGAGCTGAAAGCGACTGGACTGACTACTGCTCTTCGCGCCACCCAAGCAGGTGTCGGCCTTAATCGACATATATTTTTTGTCCTTCTGGAGATGTTCAACACCCAGACTGGCACCTTTTTTACTGCGGTAGGGGGTTGGGATTGGCCCTCCACGAGATGTACGAGGTGTCCAAGCTTCCCTGGGCTCGGAGCCATATAAGGAATACTTTCCGACAAATGAAGAGATTCAGGTTGTGGAAGACAAGGACCCAGAAACGGTACCTATTTTCAAGGAAGTGGAGAGCCACCATTATCTGCTGCAACGAAAGAAGAAGGGCGGGTCACAGCCCCATGTGACTGTTTGGAGGGATTACATCTTTAAGCAGGACCTGACGGACCCCTCTAAGATTCGGTTTGTGCCTCCGCAAGGACTGAGTCACACGGAGGTGACCTCCGACATGAGCCGACTGGGTGAGAAGACTCCTCGTTCAAACGAGAGTGGTGCCGACGTATAGTTGTTTCTGGCATTGCGTGCACCGAATGTCTTCCAAGGCAGTGTTGGCTGTATACTTGATGATATGGCTCCGGGACTATGTATTCTCGGGCGGATCTGGATCCGTAGAGAGAGTGAGCAGTGTAATGCCCCAGTCCTAAAATACTTAGGACTAGGTACGTATCCATGCCAGCTGCATACATACGAAGTATACTCCAATATATGGAAACCTCGCATGAATACATAAGCTGTAAATGCAGTAAAACCAGAATAACTAAATCTCATCCAGTAGATAAATAAATGATATAAAAGCAACTTTGAATTTGTCATGTATACAATCGTTGGGCGGAGACAAAGTCCACTACCAACTATCTCAAATAAAATGTACAAGAAGGAATAGATGAAATAACAAGACGAGCCAGGTGCAATCATCTTCGAAAGGATGGAGAAGATCACGGCCCGACTAGAACACCTGTAATATCACAGAAGCACACAAACCTGGAGAGATAACCAGGTCCTCAGAGGGACGTAACAAGATACATAAAGAACATGCCATAATAAACTAAATATAATATGTCACAACCCAAAATAAGTGACAAGACGACAATAAGGTAATCTAACCGTACTACAGTATGCAGTTAAGAACAAACCTCCAACGCATAGGCACTCTGGCTCAGTAGCAGTAATCTCAGGTATGGCCCATCAGGATACCAGGGACCTCAAAGCATAACATTCATCGAATGTCAGAGGCCAGCAGTAAATCAGTATCAGGATCCAGGACCGTATCTCCCGCGGAGATAACCGGCAATAGGGAAGTGCATACTTGGCCCATACGTTAAGGAACTGTTCTTCCCACCCAATGCCTAACAGAGTCACATCCATGTCTCATATACCTCTACTAACTGCTAAGTCTCCTAACATGCCTCTATTAGCAGTTAGCCCTATCGCATGCGCATGGGGATCAGCCCACACACAAGAACCTCTACATGCTACTCATCTCTCACATCCTCGTGGTACAACTGTGTCAAGGTATATGCGATACACTACAGACGGTGGTCTCTTAACTCTAAGTCCACATGCAATCAAAGGATAATAACAAAGTATATCTAATATCACTGAGCAGACAGAAATCAAGAACTGGAAATAAATAAACAGTGATATGTAATAAAATGCAACTGAATATAAATAGTATAATGGCAAGGTATCTTGCCTGATTCCGTGCTGTAAATATGAAACACCGCTCCCGCGTCCACGCCTCCGGAACCCTACACTCCTAGATAATTAATTAACTAAATTAAGTCACTACTCATGAAACTTACGATACGACTTAATTAGTCGAAGTAATGTGTTAAAATTATATTCAATCTCTCGTGGAACCATTTAGATCCATACAATCACACACAGGTTCCACGAGACATCAAAACACAGTTTTTAGGGTTTCTAACTTTTAATTAGTCGTTTATGCCCCTACTTCAATACCTACTTAAAAATCATATAAAAATCATAAAAATAATATTTAAACTAATTTTCTACAAATTTATCTCTGAAATTCCAGAATTAATATTTCCAAAGACATTTACGACTGGTTGATTACTAAGTCAGCTAGTCTACCCGAAACTCGCCCGGAATGTAGTTAATGACTCAAAATTGCTAAAATAACCAAAAATATATTTTAAACAGCAATAAAATACTTTATTTCATAGAATAATATCAGAGGTACAAGGGTTGAGTTATACTACAAGTTTGAGACATTCTAGGTCAGCCGGTTACCCGAAATTAGCTAGTTTTGACCTACAATTTTTCCGACCAGATTTGAGTTGCTAAAAATCATGGAAAAATACTTTAAAATTATAATTTAGGTATATGAACACACATAAAATTCAGTTTCGAAAATATGCACCAATAACTCATAGTTCCTTCACAATGGGGTTAATTTTGATCCTACCGACACATGAATATTATGCCTATATTTTATGAAATAATTATGGATGATTATACCTAAAAAAGACATCAAAATATAATTTTTACAGAATTAATAATATATTTTCTACAGAATTTTAGCAAAAGTTTTTTTTGAAGAAAAGATTAGGGTTCTTACCAAAGATTTTTGCTAGAAAGGGTGATGATGACTTCTCTTCACCAAAGCTCCAATCTTTTCCGCTATCATCGCTTGCTAATCCTCTCTTGGTGAGTATGAGAGAGTTTATAATGGCTATAGAGGATTGGATGGAGGAGATGGAGTTTTTAGGGTTTGTTTTGAGGGGTTTCGGGGATGTATGGTGGAGGAGATGAGTTTTTGTGAAGGATGGAGAGATGTGCAATGGAGGAGATGATGATGTATGGAGGCTATGAAGAGTTTTTTGCTGCCAAAATTATGGAGAGGGAGAGAGTTTTGGTTGGCCAAAGGTGAGGGAGAGAAAGATTAGGATTTGGTTGAGATTTGGGATAAGTTGGTATATTTAAACGTATCCTTAAATGAATTTCAAGCAATCTAGGATTTAAATCCTATTTAATTTGATGCATTCGGCCATGGGGGGGTTGCTTGGCCAAAATTATCATGGTGGGGGTCCACTTGACATGATTTGGTTGTTTGGTGAGTTGGCAAGTTGATTGGATTGAGGATTTAAAAAGGGGTTTCCTAATATAGAACTATTTAATTCTATCTATGTAATTACACTACAAAATCTGAATTAAATACAAATAAATGTAATTATTAATATTTATTAATGCCCAACATGCCTACGTAGGGTTGGGTTTGGCTTGGAAGAGGTTTGGGAAGGTTTGGTGGAACCGGGTCTCCTAAAAAGTCATAAAGGCTTTCTTAACTAATTAATTAAATAAAAATATAACTTGTGCCATAATTTGAATGGTTAACATGCAAGAGATTACAATATGACCATGGCATTCCTAACATGGCTAGCATACTAGTTAAAGCACCCGACCACGCTAGTCATGCCATACTTTCTAGTCGCCTTGCATATTCAAACTTAACCATGGCTATAGTCCTTTTATATAATATAAATAAGATAAAAAATAAATTAGAATTAAATAAAATCCATAAATAATTTAAATATTCCTTTAAATTATAAGCGGTTTTACATCCTACCCAACTTATGACAATTTCGTCCTCGAAATTAAAAATAATCATAATATCAAGAATTGCGAAATTTTGTACGGTGGGAGAGTAGGTACGTCAAATTGTAGCTCATTTTTTTTGAAAGGATGGAGGGGTGGTTGTCATAGAAATCCCAATTGACCTCATATTCTACAAGATGGGGTATGCTTCCTTCCAGACTCTACCCAACTTATAGAAGTTGGCCACCCGTAAAGATCGTCATCATTACAAGACTTTAAGAAGGACAATTTCTAGGGAGGGACACGAGAATAATGGACACTTCTGACCGCAGTCTTTGATTCTAAGTGAGCCTCGATAATGCTGTGACGTTCTTGGTCAATAACAACTATAAAAAAGTTACTATAATCAAACATTGTCACTCTAGTGGTCATGCTTTTGACAAGCTAGTAACGACCTCTTATTTGAATATACTAAGGTGTGTCGGTTCAGAAGGATTCGTTCCACATCTAACATGGGAAACAAAGAAGTGAGCTTGAAAACTTAGGGAAGAAAAATTTATGGCCAAGTGATGAGAATCAAAAAGAACCCAGGCTATAGAATATGATTAGGCAAGTGTTTTGAAAACTCTAAGTCATAACGACTAATATGTGTGGGCTGATGTTTAGTGTTGTGTAGGAGGCATGCACTTGATTGTTGGAAGGCATATGTCATAGGTGTGCTATGTATTGTATAGATCTTGAATATTCAGTTTAGTTAAGGGAATGGGTCGATATTTGCATGGGTGAAATCGAATAGATCGAATTTGGGTCTCTATGGTTTGTTTTGAGAAAATAATGTATCATATACGTGGTGTAATTTAAATGGAGCACTAAAAATTTCATTTGCGTGGGACATGTATGTCATGTGAGTAGCATGACTAGTCTAGTTCGTGAGTGTGAACTTTGTCGAAAGGAAAAGGCTAGTATTGTGCTTCAATTATCAAAATCACGGTGGAGGGTATCAAATGATACGAATATGGGTCGACGTTATGAACCATTGAATTATTAGTCTAATTGGAACCAATCATTTCCAACCACTTGCTAATTCCAAAATCTTATATTTCTTAGAGAGGCTTGCGATCTATTTGCCTCAAAAAAATTGCTATTGATTTAAACAAAAATGATTCTATGATTGACTTGAAGAATTTAGGTTGCAATCTGTTACCGTAGTTATCTAAACGCATGAGCAAAGGGATATAAAATGCAAAATAAAAGATCGTTTCATAAATTCCATACAGACGGAAGAACGGTCACGATTGTAATCCCATTCTGAGAGGTAGAGTAGAATAAGTTCAATGTTCTACCCAACTTATAGAAGTTGGTTAATCGGGGAAAGCACAATAATAGGGCTTCTAAGAAGGTCAAATTTCAAGGAGGTATAGGAAGTATAAGATATTTCCAATCATAGTCACAGACTCTATAGGAAGTCTAGGTATTATCTATTTAATATGGCCCATATATTAATTATGTTTGGTCAAGACAGTATTATGGCCCATATATTAATTATGTTTGGTCAAGACAGTATGAGAGGTCTTGGTCAAGTATATCCGGAAGCAAGTTGGTACCGGGAGATGCATAACATAGGCTACGAAGAGATACAGTTACAAAATCTATGGAAGGTGAATTAGTGAGCCAAGAGATGGGACCTACATAATAGGGGTGAGGGCCTATTTCATCAAGTTTGGTTTTATAGTCCCAATATGGCGATAGGCTATGATGGGTTTAACTGAGTCTCAATAGGTTCCCTAATTGGACTTCAATCTTCGATTGTATGAACTTTAGATTTTAATCTATAGTAGCTGGACAAAATTTTGTAGAATTTTAAACCATCCCTATTAGGTTAGGGTAATGTAGAATAAGTTCAAATTCAAGTGGTTGGGCAAATTTTCCGTCGGGTTGGTAGAATAGGTTCTGTAAGTCATAAGATGCGCCTTCCATGACTTTTGTGTTTAAGTAGCACACAAGGCCTCTATTGAGTGGCACACTAGTGGCATGTGCGTAGAGGGCTTCGAGTAGATCACAACCGTATATTGGACCAAAAGATTTGAGCTAAGGTTGGATCTCTAACTGCAGTCCGAAAGTACATCGGTGTTATGGTAAGGGTTATCGCTAGTCCCTTTTGACCTGAAAGTCGTATCATAATAATAGAGTCCAAGGAGATGTGTTTGTGTGGGACATGATATGTCTACTTGAAGGTAGATTCGTTTAAGTTTTGCATATAAATTTTGTTAGAAGGTAACAGCTAGTATTGCACTTCAATATCAAAGTCACAGTAAGGGACACCAAAAGAAAAAAAGAAAGTAGGAGTTCATGTGTCACTAATTTATCTTACTAGTGGGAACCAATTTACCTCAATCAATCGGTAATCCCCAAATTCCTAAAAGTAAGAATGGCTTACAATCTATTCACTCTAGAGACTAGAACATGGTTTTAGGAATAATAAGGTTAGGAATATTTGAGTCGCGACATCGTACCTTGACCTTTGGTAATAATAAGTCACGATGTGATTGATAACATGATAGGGTAGTTGTGAATCAGTTTCGAGGATTATACCCCGAGTCCTAATAAATGTAAATGATCGCATACAGTGGTACCTGAGTCGATAAGATGGAATGACCCGCTTGTCCATGGTATACGAGAGTCTATCGGTAGAATAATGAACTCTAAAGCACGTCATAGGAAAGATCCCTAACTACTAAGTCATGAATTTCTATTTGTGTCAAAACTGCCAGACTATAGTCACAAACGTTCTAGAGGTATTAAATGTAGTGCTCATGCATCACTTGTTGAATACTAATACAACATAATGACGGGACGTCATGCTACAGATTTTGGCTAAGCTGGTGAATGTGTTATTCTAATATTATGTCACTTCTTTGAAAATAGAATTTTGTACCTAGAGTAACATCTGCTGAATCTCTAATCTTGGAATGGGTGTCTACTACGGTCCTTGCAATGCTTTTCCTTGTTTTGTTCTATTCTTCTCTGTCTAAACTGTGGGGGCCTAATCAAGTAAGGTTTGAGTTAAGGCATACGGGTTGCTAGTTAAGCCAAGAATCAAGATGAATATTTGGAGACTCACAATAATTGATTTCTAGAGATTAGATAGTCTCATAGGTTTGTGGTTTACCCAAGGGTAAGATCTTACTCATCTTTCAAGCTCAAATGACTAGAATGTCACGATATTACTATTAGGGTCGAGAGAAGGCGAGCAACTTTAGGCAAGATTGTAGTTATATGGCTTGGCCGATGGTTGCTATACTTGTGCATATAACTACCATGGCCATGGGGATACTCTGTATTTATCTATCAAATATGAGCGTTCGTCTTTCCAATCAGTGAAAGACAAAAGCAATAAAGAGTTCAAGTAAGATGTCATTGAATACAATTACGTAATTCAAATACGAATGTATAATTTAAGAGGAATTATCAATGCAGTCGCGGATGAGATCCTAGATACCTCTATATCTCAATCCACGTGGGATAACCATATGAATAGCGAACCAAGTGCACTATGGTTGATCAGACCATAATACATTGATTCTAATTAGACAATATGCTTGTGGGCGTCCCCAGTATACATATGTCCTGAACAAGCTCGACAAAGAATAAACTTGCAAAACTAGGCTATAAATAGCATCGTCATTCATGGTAGTTTAAAGTATAAGTATGGGAGAATACGTTGAAAGCAGTAATAAATAGTTCGAGTTTCACAAGGATCTAAGTCTTATCCGGTGTGCTTGCGTATACAGTCGTCCTACTGGTTCTTGTATCAGGCCTTAGTTGACCAATGGGTATGGGCTAAAAAATCTCTATATTCTAGGTAAACATCTCTCCTACACTAGCATATATTCATTATCACTCTATTACACTTTAATACTAGGTTAAAAGGATACGGGTGGTAGGTTGTAGTCATACTACTCAACTTATGAAGTCAACTAATAGAGTAATTGAGGAATATAACATGTATACTCGTACGAGTTATCTCCTAACCTTCCTATTCAGCACGAAAGAAGATAAGATTTACAGTGAAAGGAATCAAGCAGAAGGAAGTCAAGATAATCGGACGAGAGTTCGAGATTTGGAATTGAGGGAGGAAGTCAAGCTTGTGGATGAGATTCCTATATCCTAATTCTATATACAGGTTCACATTGGTACAGTAACATAACCGATGTGACAAACTAGACCTGCATGGGCCACCACAAAAACATGTAACGCCCCAGTCCCAAATTACTTAGGACTAGGTACGTATCCATGCCAGCTGCATACATACGAAGTATACTCCAATATATGGAAACCTCGCATGAATACATAAGCTGTAAATGCAGTAAAACCAGAATAACTAAATCTCATCCACTAGATAAATAAATGATATAAAAGCAACTTTGAATTTGTCATGTATACGATCGTTGGACGGAGACAAAGTCCACTACCAACTATCTCAAATAAAATGTACAAGAAGGAATAGATGAAATAATAAGACGAGCCAGGTGCAATCATCTTCGAAAGGATGGAGAAAATCACAGCCCGACTAGAACACCTGCAATATCACAGAAGCACACAAACCTGGAGAGATAACCAGGTCCTCAAAGGGACGTAACAAGATACATAAAGAACATGCCATAATAAACTGAATATAATATGTCACAACCCGAAATAAGTGACAAGACGACAATAAGGTAATCTAACCGTACTACAGTATACAGTTAAGAACAAACCTCCAACGCATGGACACTCTAGCTCAGTAGCAGTAATCTCATGTATGGCCCATCAGGATACCAGGGACCTCAAAGCATAACATTCATCGAATGTCAGAGGCCAGCAGTAAATCAGTATCAGGATCCAGGACCGTATCTCCCGCGAAGATAACCGGCAATAGGGAAGTGCATACTTGGCCCATACGTTAAGGAACTGTTCTTCCCACCCAATGCCTAACAGAGTCACATCCATGTCTCATATACCTCTACTAACTGCTAAGTCTCCTAATATGCCTCTATTAGCAGTTAGCCCTATCGCATGCGCATGGGGATCAGCCCACACACAAGAACCTCTACATGCTACTCATCTCTCACATACTCGTGGTACAACTGTGTCAAGGTATATGCGATACACTACAGACGGTGGTCTCTTAACTCTAAGTCCACATGCAATCAAAGGATAATAACAAAGTATATCTAATATCACTGAGCAGACAAAAATCAAGAACTATAAGAACTGGAAATAAATGAACAGTGATATGTAATAAAATGCAACTGAATATAAACAATATAATGGCAATGTATCTTTCCTGATTCCGTGCTGTAAATATGAAACACCGCTCCCGCGTCCACGCCTCCGGAACCCGACACTCCTAGATAATTAATTAACTAAATTAAGTCACTACTCATGAAACTTACGATACGACTTAATTAGTCGAAGTAATGTGTTAAAATTATATTCAATCTCTCCTGGAACCATTTAGATCCATACAATCACACACAGGTTCCACGAGACATCAAAACACAGTTTTTAGGGTTTCTAACTTTTAATTAGTCGGTTATGCCCCTACTTCAATACATACTTAAAAATTATATAAAAATCATAAAAATAATATTTAAACTAATTTTCTACAAATTTATCTCTGAAATTCCAGAATTAATATTTCCAAAGACATTTACGACTGGTTGATTACTAAGTCAGCTAGTCTACCCGAAACTCGCCCGGAATATAGTTAATGACTCAAAATTGCTAAAATAACCAAAAATATATTTTAAACAGAAATAAAATACTTTATTTCATAGAATAATATTAGTGGTACAAGGGTTGAGTTATACTACAAGTTTGAGACATTCTAGGTCAGCCGGTTACCCGAAATTAGCTAGTTTTGACCTACAATTTTTCCGACCCGATTTGAGTTGCTAAAAATCGTGGAAAAATACTTAAAAATCATAATTTAGGTATATGAACACACATAAAATTCAGTTTCGAAAATATGCACCAATAACTCATAGTTCCTTCACAACGGGGTTAATTTTGATCCTACCGACACATGAATATTATGCCTATATTTTATGAAATAATTATGGATGATTATACCTAAAAAAAGATATCAAAATATGATTTCTACAGAATTGATAACATATTTTTTACAGAATTTTAGCAAAGGTTTTTTTTGAAGAAAAGATTATGGTTCTTACCAAAGATTCTTGCTAGAAAGGGTGATGATGACTTCTCTTCACCAAAGCTCCAATCTTTTCCGCTATCATCACTTGCTAATCCTCTCTTGGTAAGTATGAGAGAGTTTATAATGGCTATAGAGGATTGGATGGAGGAGATGGAGTTTTTAGGGTTTGTTTTGAGGGGTTTCGGGGATGTATGGTGGAGGAGATGAATTTTTGTGAAGGATGGAGAGATGAGCAATGGAGGAGATGATGTATGGAGGCTATGGAGAGTTTGTTGCTGCCAAAATTATGGAGAGGGAGAGAGTTTTGGTCGGCCAAAGGTAAGGGAGAGAAAGATTAGGATTTGGTTGAGATTTGGGATAAGTTGGTATATTTAAACGTATCCTTAAATGAATTTTAAGCAATCTAGGATTTAAATTCTATTTAATTTGATGCATTTAGCCATGGAGGGGTTGCTTGGCCGCAATTATCATGGTGGGGGTCCACTTGACATGATTTGGTTGTTTGGTGAGTTGGCAAGTTGATTGGATTGAGGATTTAAAAAGGGGTTTCCTAATATAGAACTATTTAATTCTATCTATGTAATTATACTACAAAATCTGAATTAAATACAAATAAATATAATTATTAATATTTATTAATGCCCAACATGCCTACATAGGGTTGGGTTTGGCTTGGAAGAGGTTTGGGAAGGTTTGGTGCAACCGGGTCTCCTAAAAAGTCATAAAGGCTTTCTTAACTAATTAATTAAATAAAAATATAACTTGTGCCATAATTTGAATGGTTAACATGCAAGAGATTACAATATGCCCATGGCATTCCTAACATGGCTAGCATACTAGTTAAAGCACCCGACCACGCTAGGCATGCCATACTTTCTAGTCGCCTTGCATATTCAAACTTAACCATGGCTATAGTCCTTTTATATAATATAAATAAGATAAAAAATAAATTAGAATTAAATAAAATCCATAAATAATTTAAATATTCCTTTAAATTATAAGCAGTTTTACAAGCAGGAACCTCATTTTGCCAGCGGTAAAACTGGTTTTTGGTCGTCCTCTGGCACTCCTTCCCGCGATGGTGTGTAACTTGTTGTGGGGTTTGAGAGATTTTGCCGATGATGTGGTCCACAAGAGGGGCAAAAAAGACAACTTTCCCTGAGCTGAGCTATAATTCCATTATCTGATGGGATGGTTGATTCTGTATCATCCAAATGTGATGAGCCCAGGCCCTAAAGAGGATTATGTTGAAGGTGACGCCTTTATCCGTCGCTTCTATAAGAGGAAGTGGCTGCACACCGGTGTCCCTATTTGTATGAAGGTTTTGTCCTATCTTCAAGGTTGGGAGATCACCAAGGTCAGTCCCATCTTCACAGATTTCAAGGCTGACCAAGAACTGGAAGACTCCGATGAAGATGTGATTGCCCTGCCGACATGGGAGTTTCGCTGGTTGCAGAGTATTCGACCGTCCCATTTGGTCTACCGCAACAAAAATAAGTGTTATCTGGAGTCGTATCTTTCGAGTCGGTTTGTGCACCAGTTTGGTTATACCCAGCTGATGTTAAGAAACCCAGTAATAGTCTGGGGTTCGTTGGGAGTTTACTGGATGGGGCCCGGGGTTGGCAATATTACAATGTCGGATACACTGGAGTTCGTTTCACTACTCCATTTCACAACCCTCGGCCATAAATCTTGTATTCTGCTGTGAAGCTGTATTGCGCCATGAACACTGTATCCCCGAATTATGACAGGGAGACTAGCTTCATTGTTGGCACCCAGCTAGAGGCAATAAAAAACATGCTGGCGGCGGCCCGATCATATTGTCCATCGAAGGCTATAGGTTATCGGGCTGCTACTGCAGCATCAGCAGGGGCACTCAGGACGAGCTCCCAGCTGGAAAGAGGCGAGCTGACGCGGAGACTGGTTTGTCTGTACAAAAAGATCGAGGAAAGCGACGACACCGAAGGTGGAAGCTCCGGAGGTGCCACCTGTAGTACCAACAGAATTAATTCCCACTGAGGTAAAGATGCCCTACACAATCTGATTTATTCTTTGATTTCTGTGACTTATGTCCTCCTTTCTCTTTTTAGAAGGTGCCGAAGAGGAAATATTGGGTTTCAAAACCGAGTATTAGTAGGCCGAAGGAGGTGGCGAGCTCTTCCGACGAGCACATTCCTCCGATTATAGCATCTCTCAGGGAAAGGAGTGTTAATGACGTCGCTTCCGTGGAGATTTCGGTGTCTCCAGATTATGTTGGAAGAGAGGATGAAGGTGTATCAGCGCCTCAGGTTGCTGAGGCCTCTCGGTCGATCCATCAAGAGGGCGGCATGCAGCCTCGAACGGGAGTAAAACCATCCATTGAGGGGGTACCTAGAAGTATCGAAGCCTCAAGGGAAGTTGTGGGAAAAGTCCTTCCAAATGAGGAGGAAGTATGGAGCTCGTCTTCTTCTAACGATGGCTCACAAGAAGATATTGATCAATCTGTCAGAAAGATTGCGTCTAGCGAAGACGTTTCTGATAAGAATTTGCCGACTGGGCTCCCCCCGGTTGCGGTACCAAGGCGCTGGTCGCACACGAGACCTCGTGGCCAAGCCCTACCCCTGCCTCGGAAGTAGAGGTTGATGTGGTTGGGTCGACATCTCTGTCGAGCCCTATACCCGTCCCTGTAGGGGGAGCTGATGCAGGTGATCCGGCTCTGGATCTGCGGAAAGTTGAACAGTCAGGGGTGTTTGCCATTAAAATCTTTTGATTGCAAATTTCAATACAAACAGAACAGTATTACAATATAGGACTTAGATGTAGTCCTAGGAGTACACTTTTGTTTATCTGGGTCCCTTGTGCCGATGGAGCGAGTGGTAATGCATTGACTCCGTTGATGATCTGACGACAGTTATCGGTTCTCTGAAGGTCTGAGTTGCTCTGGGTGCTGGAGCTTGCTGAGAGGAGGAAGACGTTGAGTGTCTGTATCTGCCTCTCTCGTGGTGCGAAGTCTCTGTCTGTCGATGTATGTTTGCCTCTGTGTGTGTTCGTGGGTGAGAAGGAAATGATCCCTCTATTTATAGCTTTGTAGGCTGGCTGCTCATGTGCGCATATGTAGGATGTGCCTGGACGCGGGGACGCCATATGGTGATTGCTGATGGAGGTGCATGGACGATGCACCCTAATTGAGGGGTTGAATTCTTCATACTGCTGTTGTGGGCCGGCACGTAGCAGAAAAGGGGTTTTTTTGTTGCTAAGATCTAGGGTGAATCGAGTCAAAGGACACGTGTCTTTGGCCCATGGCTCGAAGATCTCGGATTTGGTGGGGAATGATCTGGTAGGATGCGCCTGGGCGCATGAGGAGACTTTGGCTCGTAACTTTTAGGAGTCACGAACCATTCAGAGCGCATAGCTTTTGAGGCACATGCGAAGCTTCAGTAGTGACTTTACTTCTGTCTTTAGGGATCAGAAAGAAAGTCTGAGACGCATGGCTTTTAAGGCGCATGCAAAACTTTGGGCGCATGGCCGCGAAGGCGCATACGAGATGATTGGGCGGCCACGTGGCAGTAACCGTCGGAGGAAAGTAATGATGATGCTGACGTTGGCGACGCTTTGTTTTTTAAAAAAGCTGTCAACTGTTCAGTCTTCGGGAAACGTGCTGCCAACTCTATCAGACTTCAGCATTTAATGTTTTTGATATTTGATGGACAGCTGAGTGGGCGCATCGATCGGCGTTCCACTAGGCGTATGAGGACGCATAGAGGCGCATCCCTGTGAGGCGCTTGGTGCTGAAGGGCGCGTCTGTGTGATGCGCTTTGATGTTTGAAGGGCGCGTCTGTGTGATACGTTGTCTGGCCGGCACATCCGCTTCGTGACACGTCTTTAATGATGCGACTGTCACGTTCTTCGAGTGCTTTAAATAGCCGTTTTGACTTGGCGGAATTCGAAGCGTCCGGTTCATCCATTAAATGCAAATTCATTGCACGGAATTCGGAGAGCCATCCACTTGGCGCATAGGTTTGATTTGCCCGGCCTATAAATAGTGGCATGGAGAGAGTTTGCTTCTCGTTCTCTCACGTTCTTCCAACATGAACTTGTTTACTTGGATGCATTCTGTTGATGAGATGCTCCCGAGGGCAAAGATGCGACGTAATGTCTTCATTGATACACTTGAAGGTGACTGTTACATCCAAAAGTCGGAGTCGAGGGCTTCTGAGGCAGGCAGAAGGTGCCTGTTGCATCCAAAGATAAGGATGCACGAGCCTCGTCTCCGTCATGTGGAAAGAGCCGCAGATCGGAATTACGGTATTGCAGTTTTGGGGGCTCTTTCTTTCTTCAAAATGGGTGTTGTCCATTCTGGTTGTGTTGAAAGCTGCTCCTTTAACCGCTGTTTCGATTACGGCCTTCCTTCGCCTTTAGAGATTTTTTCAAAGCCTCCCCTGGTCACAGGTTGGCTTGCGGGGCTCTTCTCTTTCTCGGTTTGGGGAGCTCTTCCTCCAGCTATAGGGTTGATTGCCACCTTCGTTCTGTTCAATAAATGCTTCATTAGTCGAAACATTTAGACGGCGGTGAGCCTGGCTGGAAGAGCGACACATAACTGGGCTGCTGAAGGGATGCACAAAACCGAGCTGCCAAAGGGATGCACATAACTGAGGTTGCACATAACTGAGCTGCTGAAAGGATGTGCCCCGCTGGAGGCGCATGGTGGGATGTGCCTGACTGAAAGCGCGTGGTGATCGCTGCGCTTGTTCAAGAGCGCATGATGATCGTCGCGCCTGGCTGTAGACTTAGGGTCTTTTCTTTTTGTAGAAGTTCTCCTTTGTACAACCTTTTCTAGACATGTATAGACTTTTATATGTAATAAAAAATTCTCTTTCAATGTCTATATTTGTTGTTTTTGCTGTGTGAAGTACTTTGTCCGAGCTCTCTGGCGCATGTAGGATTTGGCGCATAGGATTTCTGGTCCTGAAATTCCATGCTTCTACAAGACCCCTTTCAAAGTTTTTAAAACTTTTGGACAAGTTTTGGAATACTTTGAATAAGAAGCATGGCGGTCGAGGCGCATGACTGTTGGGGCGCATGTCTGTTCGAGTGCATCCGCGCATCAGTGATGGGGTGCATACTCCTCTCAGTTAATGCAAATGATAACGCCTCGATAACCAAAAAGATTAATGATGATCTTTTTGGATTTATTTGCAGTTATCTCCTCACAGAACCCGAGGCGACGGCTGAGGTCACACTTCATCGATTCACGCGTGCGACCGTGCCTATAAATAGGCGTGAGATAGAGAGAGAGAGAGTTCTTCCTCTCCTTGCTTTTGCTTTTAGAGTTCTTCTTCACAAAAACCCTAACTTTCTTCTCTCAAGCAATGGCTCCCAAGACTCCTCGCAGCGGTGGCAAGGGAAAGGAGCCGACGGAGTTTGTCGAAGAAGATGCTCCTGTCACCATTTTGACTCCGGCTGACGTTCGGCCTGTGGTGACGGATGGGTGTCGTCTCTTCCACTGCTTTTTCGTTCAGACGAGCTTTGGGTTATACGGCGTGCCCTAACTCTTCTGCTGCCAACGCACATGGACTTCTGTCCTGATGATGTGCCGAGATTTTATCCCGCCGACGTGCATGGGTTTAGGCCTTTTTTATGCACCGAGGTTTAACTGCTGACGCGCATGGGTTTACGCCCTGATAATACGCCGAAGCCTCACTGCTGATGCGCATGGATTTACACCCTGATGATGCGCCGAAGCTGAGGCGCACGGGTTTTCACCCTGATGATGTGCCAGGTTGCTTGACACACTTTGTCTTCTTACAGCTTTTTATCTGACTTTTTTTTGTTGTGTCAGTGTTGATGATAATCCATTTGCGAATGAAGTTCTTCTGGATGCTTCTCTTTGTCAAATGGGAGTTGATTTTGACGAGGCGGTTATCAACCCTGCGAAGGATGCTATCTTACAGAATCAACCTCCTGAGAGAATGCTGCAGATCCAGAATCAGTTGCCGATTTTCCTCCAGAGTATGATGAAGAGTGGTAAACTGAAATCTGCTGAATCCGAGGATGTGACTTTCTTAAAACCTGCCTTTTTGTTCGGTGACCGACTGATCTCTTCCGAGGCGAAGGTACTAAAGATCAAAGAAGACTGGTTTTTCTCTGCAAAAGGCATGGTTCTGTACATGCGACAACTTGACTGCCAGTTGCCGCTGACGGCCTTCTACCGTTTAGCTTCCAAGAGAAGGATGCCCTGGGAACTTACTCCTTCTCAAGGAGGGGCATTGGGAGGTACTCTTTCAATTGATGCTACCTCGAATCAGAGGGATACCTTGGCCGCTTCGCGAGTCGGTCTTTCTTTTAGTTGCCAAACTTTGCCTCCTGGGAGCCTCTATAGTGAGGTCCCTAGTGACACTTTTGTCTTCAGTGCTTCGACCTTTGCAAATCGGATGCTGACATCGAGGGCCATGTATCCGAAAGGTGGCTTTAGGGTTGAAGGTTGGTGTCACCACATGCCGAAGTGGGACGAGTTGACCATTTGGGTGCTCTCGAAGTTCAAGGCTGAGCTTAAGAAGATTGTGCTGACAGCCGCTATCCGTACCACACAGGCTGGCGTGGATCTCAATAAGCCTATGTTCCTTGCACTCTTGGAATTGTTCAATGCCCAGACTAGAACCTTCTTTACTCCGGTGGGGGAGTTGGGGTTAGCTCTCCATGAGATGTACGAAGTGTCCAAGCTTCCTTGGGGCTCGGAACCGTACGAGGAATATTTTCCATCGAATGAAGAGATCCTTGTTCTGGAAAATAAGGACCCAGAGATGATGGCTATTTTCAAAGAGGTGGCGAGCCATCATTATCTGATACAACGGAAGGACAAAGGCAGGACTCAGCCTCATGTGACTGCTTGGAGGGATTACGTCTTCAAGCAGGATCTGGCGGATTCCTCGAAGATCCGATTTACGACTCCGCAAGGGCTGAAACCCGCGGAAGTAACTTTCGAGATGAGCCGGCTAGATGAGAGGGCCCCCCGTTCAAATGAGAGTGGCGAGAATGCGTATAGCTGCTTCTTGCACTGTGCGCACCGGATGTCGTCTAAGGCGGTGTTAACGGCATACTTGATGATATGGCTCCGGGATTGTGTGTTTGCGGGCGGATCTGGTGCTGTGGAGAGGGTACACCGGAACCTCATTTTGCTCGCCGTGAAATTGGTCTTTGGTCGTCCTCTAGCTCTCCTCCCCGCGATGGTGTGTAACCTGTTGCGGGGTTTGAGGACGTTTGCTGATGATGTGATCCATGGGAGAGGTAGAAACGACAATTTTCTCCGGGCCGAACTACCATTCCATTGTCTTATGGGATGGTTGATTCTGCATCATCCGAACGTGATGAGTCCAGGTCCGGAGGAGGATCACGTTGAAGCTGATGCCTTTATCTGCCGCTTCTATAAGAGGAAGTGGTTACACACTAGCGTCCCCGTTTGCAGGAGAGTTTTGTCCTACCTTCAGGGGTGGGAGATTGTCAAGGTCGGCCCCATCTTTAAAGATTTCGAGGCTGACCAAGATTTAGACGACTCAGGTGAAGATGCGATTACTCTGCCGAAATGGGGTTTTCGTTGGTTGCAAAGTATTCGGCCTTCTCACTTGGTCTACCGTAACCAAAATAGGTGTTATCTGGAGCCATATCTGCCCAGCCGGTTCGCTCGCCAGTTTGGCTATACCCAGCTAATATTACGGAATCCCAGTAACAGTCTGGAGTTCATCGAGAGTTTGCTGGATGGAGCCCGAGGCTGGCAATATTACAATACCGGGTGCACTAGTGTTCATTTTACTACGCCAGTTCGCAACCCTCGGCCACAGATCCTGTATTCGGCAGTTAAGCTGTATTGTACCATGAATACTGTGTCTCCTGGTTATAATAGGGAGACTAGTTTCATCATTGGAACTCAGCTGGAGGCCACGGCGAATATGTTGATAGCGGCTCGGTCATATTGTCCACCAGAATTGGCAGGATATCGGGCTGCTGCTGTAGCATCAGTGAGAGATCCCTATGTTGGGAAGAGACGGGCCGACGCAGAAGCCGGTTCGTCTGTACCAAAAAGGCAGAGAAAAACGATGACTCCAAAGGCTACGGGAGTACCGTCTGTAATGCCAGTGGAACCAGTTCCTGCTGAGGTAAAGAGTCCTCCGTAATTTTGGCTCATCTTGTCATTTTGGTGACTTGTGCTTTCCTTCTTGTAGGGATCGTCGAGGAAGAAGACCCGACTTTCGAAATCGGGTGTCAGTAAACCGAAGGAGGTGGCAAGCTCTTCTGACGAGCGCATTCCTCCGATGGTAATGTCTCCAATGGAGGAGAATCCTGAAGATATTGTTCCTGCAGAGGTTTTAGTATCTCCAGACTTTGTTGAAAGAGACGCGGAGGTTGTAGCAACTTCCGGGATGGTGCCAGCTGCCGTGGGGGCCTTGGACGTTGAGGGTCCAGCGGACACGGGGCTTCGCGATGATGAAGTGGAGTGGAGTTCGTCGTCTTCAGATGACGTCGCTCCAGACTTGTAAGAGTCTATTGCGGGGGCAACAGATATGGTTGGAACAGAGGAGAGGGTTGATTCCCCTCCTTGTCATGACGAGGGGAGGTCGGCTGCGGCATTGCCGAGCCCTACCCCAGACTCAGCAGCGAAAGCTGAGGTGGCTACCGATCAGGAGGTAGCGACAAATCCTGTTCCTGTAGAGGGATTTGATGAGGAAAGTGAGACTCGGCTGCCGGTCCTGACTTCAGGGGCGAGTCAGGAGACAAGTGTTGATCTTTCCGTTCTGCCAGGGGAGGTACTGGCTGCTGATAGCACGTTGGGGGCTGATGAGGTGGCCACTGACGTCGGTGGTTCTTCCAAGTTTGAGAGGGGTAAGGGTTTGATGGAACCCTCTGTTGCTCCTTCCACTTGGGGTACTATCTCGACGCCTGTCTCAACTTTTTCTGTTCCTTTGGCTCCTCGGGCTAGTAGTCAAGCCTCTGTTGATGAAAAGCCTGTCGATACCGAGGGTCCAGCCTCGCGGATTGAGGTAGGCGGGCCTTCTTGCGGTCCGTCTACTAAAGCAGCTCCTCCGACTCCTGCTATGATGTCGCAGGTGCTGGCGGATGCAGATGAATATGTGAAATACATCATCGAGGCAGTGTATAAAATGCTGCAGAGGGGTGTATCGGCCGTGATGGACGCCAATGGGAGTTTTGCGACGACAAGAACTCTGGCAATGCCTCATATCAACCTGATCTATCTTCATCAGGGCCATGATCATATGGCCGACATTCTAGAAGCCTCAGTGGTTGAGTTGGACCAGCGGCTTTCCGAATTGTAGCGCATCCAGCGAAATGACCTCTCCATCCTAATAGATGCGGAGAAGGAGAAGCTGATCGCCGAGACTGAGTCTTCTTACTAGGCCACCGTGAGTGTCTGGGAACACGAAGTAGCTGAGACTGAAGCTGCAGTAGAGCGGTTGTCTCAGTCTACGCGGGAGACGGTGGAGGCGCAAGCTATGTTAGACACTAGTATCGCGGAGATTGATGCCCAGATCCGCCGCCTTGAGGACCAACGGGCCCGACTTCTATTAGATGCCGAACGTGTCCAGGCTGAACATGTAACATTTAAGAAGGAGGAAGCAGCTTTTACCCACCGGGCTCTTATCCTGGCTCAGCAGCGGCAACAGTTGGATGAAAAGCATGAGGATGACACTTCTCCTGAGGCCATAGAAGCGATGCGTCAAGAAGCTGAACGCCGGGTCCTGGCGACTGTGGAGACTCGGGCGACAGACTTGAGGCGTCGGATTGAAGAGCTTTCGGCCAACCCCGAGGATGTTTAGGGATTGTAGTCTCTTCTTTTTGTGTATTTGCAACTCTTACTGGGGATGGTGTAATCCTTTTCTCTCTTTTTTTAGAAATAAAGAAATACACAATCTTCTGTGATGTGTTCATTTTTGCTGTCATGAACTTGATGATTTGTGTGGACCTATTATCTTTTGCGCACCTTGGTTTTTAGGTACAGATAATAAGTTTGAGAGAACCAACATGTTTGCTCAGAGGTAATATGGACATGGCAAATATGGGATTCAAAATGATAGAATCATCCTACTCAGAGGTGTTATGAACGTGGTAGGAGTGATTCTGGAGGATACGCGGAACTACTCAGAGGTAATGTGGACGTGGAAGATCTGCGGTTAATGTACGGCAACGCAGGGGTTATCTGTACGGGATGTTTACTCAGAGGTAATGTGGACGTGGTAAACATGATGGGTAGCATAGTCTTATGGAATGTAAGATTCCGCTTTGTAGGATGTAGGGGGGACAACTCAGAGGTGACATGGATGTGGTTGTCCTTCTACTGGAGGATGCCACGGAACAGCTGGGTTCCGGAAGCGTATGATTTTGTAGAAGGGAATTTTATGTGAGCCCTGATGATTGGGTCCACAGATCCCCTTGTAGAAGTACATGTCTGAAAGATTTCAAGAGTAGTACTTCTTCAGGAACTTGCCGTTGATGGGCATCATGAACAAGTCCATATTGGGTTTGGCGAGGCGGTAAGTACCGTTTGAGTATATCGTCTTTATGATGAAAGGTCCTTCCCACTTGGGCTCGAACTTTCCCGTGTCTTGTGAGTCAACACCATCGGCCTCCTGACTGCCAGAACCATGTCACCTACTTGAAAAGTCCTCTGCTTGACCTTTTTGTTGAAAGCCTGCGATATACGGGCTTGGTAGAGTTCGATGCGTTGTTGAGCTAGGAGATACTTTTCGTCAAGTACCTCCAGTTTCCGCAGACGACGACGTTGATTGTCCTCTTCTGTGAGTTGGTTTGTGATTGCTACGCGGAGTGAGGGTATCTGGACCTCGAGAGGCAGTACCGCTTCGCTCCCGTAGACCAAAAAGAATGGTGTGTTGCCTGTCGGGGTCCGTACAGTTGTACGGTAAGCCCAAAGGCATTCGCCGAGCTTTTCGTCCCAGTCGTGTTTGTTGGATGACACGATCTTTTTTAGTAGCCTGACGATAGTCTTGTTGTACGCCTCGGCCAATCCGTTTGCTGCCGGATTATAAGCGGTTGATGCCACATTTTGAATACGATTCTTGTCACAGAATCTGCTGAAAGCATGACTTATGAATTGAGGACCATTATCGTGGATAATCCTCCGGGGTACTCCGAAACGGTAGATAACGTGGTGTTTGATGAAGCTGATCACCCTGGAGCTCTTTACTTCCGCCAGCGGGACTGCTTCTGCCCACTTGGAGAAGTAGTCGGTGATGGCTAGGATGAAGCGGTGTCCTCTCGATGAAGGAGGGGTGATCGGTCCTACAATGTCCATACCACAAGCCTCGAAAGGACAGGAGGCGACTGTAGGATGTAGTGGTTCTGACGGCGTATGAATGAAGTCCACGTGAAGCTGGTATGCATGGCACTTCTTAGCATAGTCGATAGCGTCAGCGGCCATGGTTGGCCAGTAGTAGCCCATGCGTCGCAGCCGGTCCTGCAACTTAGGCCCAGGTTGATGGGCCCCGCAGGTTCCATCGTGAGCTTCTCGAAGGGCTTCGGCTGCTTCTTCGTTGGACAAACATCGAAGGAGAAGTCCATCATAGGAGCGTTGGTATAGCATTTTAGTGGCTGTATCGTAGTAGAATCGAAGAGAGCGTCTCCTGACTGAGACGGCTTCTTTCGGGTCCTCTGGGAGAATTCCGTAGACAGCGAAGTCGATGAACGGGAATCTCTAGTCTCGGATATTAACACCAACGCTTGTTGACATAGTATGGACTACTCGTGAGCACAGGTTATTTTTATGATAGACCAAATCTCGACCAACTATCGTGACGTAGTGTTGAGTCCCGAAGAGGGCTGCCAAGGAGGCTGCGAGGCCAGCCAGAGCATCAGCCTCCAGATTTTGTAGACGAGGTACGTGTTCGATGAAGAACCCGGAGAAGGTTGAAATAATGTTCAATACAACTTCATGGTAGGGGATCAGATCTTTATGGCGAACCTCGTACTGCCTTCTGACCTAGTTAACGACGAGTTTTGAGTCGCCGTAGGCTTCCAGATGGTCCAACCCCAGCTTTTGTGCCAGCTGGAGTCCCATAAAGAGAGCATTATACTCGACGATATTGTTGGAGCACAGCTTCGAAAGGGAGTAAGCGCGCTGGATGACCAGCTGATCGGGAGAGACCAAGACAACCCCTACCCCTGCAATAATTTGGCCTTTGGGGCCTGTTCTTGAAGCGCCATCAAAAAACATCCGCCAGACGGAGCCTTCTTCGATGACGTTTGATTCTTGGACTTTATCCGAGATGTCTTCATAAAGTCTTGAGGACTCTGGGATGGGGTGTGCAGCTAAAAGGTCAGTCAGAGCTTGACCGTTAATAGCTTTTTGTGGGACAAACACCATGTTGTATGGCGTTAGCAAGATCGCCCATGTGGTAAGCCGGGAGTTTAATGATCCTGGCTTCGTCATGAGGACTCTGAGCGGATTGACTCAAGAAATGACATGAATTGTCTGTCCCGAGATATAATGACGAGTCTTTTGGATGGCAAATACCAAAGCCAAGCACTCCTTTTCAACGAGGTTGTACCGGTGTTTGGCCCCGATCAGAGTTCGACTGAGGTAGTAGATTGCTTGCTCATAGCCTGTATCGCTGTTCTGAGCTAGCAGAGCGCCGAGGGAATGATCCATGGCACGGACGTAGAGGAGAAATGGTTTGCCGGCGACTGGTGCCACCAGGACTGGCGGGCTCGTCAGATAAGCCTTGATGTCGTCGAAAGCCTTTTGGCATTCCTCTGTCCAGACGTAAAAGACTCCCTTCTTCATGAGCTGAGTGAAGGGTTGACATTCTCCGGAAAGGTTTGCTATGAACCTCCGGATATATGCCAGACGTCCCTGCAGGCCTCAAAGTTTTCGAAGGTTCTTCGGAAGGTCCATGTCGAGGATGGCTTTGGTCTTCTCGGGATCGACATGAATGCCTTTCGCCGTGATAATGAAACCTAGGAACTTTCCGCTAGAAACCCCTATGAAGGATTTAGCGGGGTTCATCTTGAGTTGATGCGCCCGCATGAGATCGAAGACTGTCTTCAAGTCTTGCAGGTGATCTCCTTTGAGACGGCTCTTGACTGCGATGTCGTCAACATAGCATTCGACGGTCTTACGAAGATGCTGTCGGAAAATGATGCTCATAGCTCGTTGGTATGTCGCACCCGCGTTCTTCAAGCCAAAGGGCATCACTGTGTAGCAGAAAACGACCTTTGGAGTCCTGAATGACGTGTATTTTGCGTCATCGGGGAACATCTTGATCTGGTTGTAGCCCGAATACCCGTCCATGAAGGACATGCGTTCGAAGCCACATGTGTTGTCGATTATCACGTCGGTAATTGGAAGCGAGAATTCGTCCTTCGGGCAAGCAGAGTTGAGATCCCTGAAGTCGATACAAACTCGTATTTTCCCATTCTTCTTGGTGACAGGGACGACATTGGCTACCCAATTCGGGTGCTGTTCTTCACGGATGAAGCCGCTGGTTAAGGGCTTGTCCACCTCCTGATCGATGGCGTTCATAATGTCCGGACGGAAGCATCGCTGTTGTTGTTTGATAGGCTTGGCATCAGGTAAGATGTTCAGCCTATGCATCACGATCTGGGGATCAAGTCCCGGCATATCATCGTAGCTCCAGGCGAAGACGTCGATATACTCTTTAGCCAGCTGGATTAAAGATTTTCGGTCTTCTTCTTTTAGGCTTTTGCTGATGAAGATGGGTTTAGAAGAAGATCCGTCCCCAAGGTCGATCTGTTCGACTTCGTCTTCGGTAGGAGGTTCACGTAATTCGAAACGAGACTCCTACTGTTCTTCCAGGCGTTGAGCCCAAGGTTTTTCTTCGAAGAATTCTGGCATTTGGTCTTCGCCTTCATCTTCTTGAGATTGCACAGACATCATGTTGGCTGACAGCACTCTCTTGAAGACTGAGCCGATACTGGTATCGGAATCCTAAGTTGATGCTTCAGACGAATGAGAATGTTCTGCTTTTCCTGCGTCCGAACTCTTTGGAGTTGACGGTGGCGTGACATAGCCTACCCTCCGTCGAGTTCTATTGTAGTAGTCCTGCGGCTTTCCTTTAGGTATTGGAAGCCGGAGAGGGAGACGTCGACCCTTGCCGTAGTTCAGGCCTTTGTTGCTTTTTAGGTCGTAACCCATCTTTTGGATGAGGTACTTTGCCTTGTCCGTGTACCGATAGACTTGTATTCTGCTGGTATCTGGTTCTGGCTCGAGTGGCGGGAGGTTTTGATGACGCTCAACTTTACCGAAGATGATGGATTCTTCGTCTCGACTCCGTGGCGGGACTATGAAACACACCCCTTGGGACGGGACTACTCGATTTACATGGTGGACGATCGTTATTTGTGTTTGTAACGACCGTAGAGTGTTATCTAATGTATACATGGCATTCCAGTGTGGAAGACTAGTATAATTAAAAGACACTCTATTATTGATAAAATATGAGATTTTATCCCGCGGGATTACATTGTCCAGAGAGGGTACATCTACATCAGCAGAGATATATTTCCCTAGCTCTTCATCTGTGAGTACTGGAGTAGGATTGGGAGAGTCCACCACAGCGTTGGTCTTGGAGCCCGAGAGGACTATGCGGGCCTTTTCTGGCAGCTTGGATAGCGGCGGCTTGCCTTTAAGATGCACCTTCAGAGGTGCCTCCACTGTGCCTCTGGTGATTGGCGCCTTCCCATGTAGTTTTGCCACAAGGGGAGCCGATGTTTGAGGCGGTTTTCCCTTGAGCCGTATCTTCAGGGGAGCTTCAGGAGCAGCTGGTGCTTTCCTGGGCAGCTTAATGCTCATGGGAGGCAACTTCTGAGGCGGTTTGCCTTTGAGTCGGATCTTCAAAGGAGCGTCGGGAGTGACCTCAGGCTCCATGTCCGACTCTGCTGCCGTTTCTGTCTCATCGTCAGCATCATTGGCTCCCTCCTCGTCAGGTGACTTGTACAGGTCGGAATCGGTGAAGCAGGCTTCAATCCCTTTGAAACGGTCAATGTCCGCGAACTCCGTCCGGATGACGTTGTTGGTGAACACGTACTTCATACATTGGTGGAGCGTGGATGGCACCACCATGTACTCATGCAGCCATGGACGACCCAACAGGAGGTTGTAGTTGACGTCGGCGTCCACGACATAACAAGTCACCTCAGTTCTAAGGTTACCGATATGGCACTTTAGTCGTATCTTGCCCAGTGGCTCGCTTTTGCTAGCATTGAAGCCACTGATTGTTGTGTTGGAGGGCGCCAGTCGGTACATTGGGATCCCCAGTGTTGAGAGCAGCGTCTTCGGGATGATGCTGAGGGAAGACCCCGGATCGATCTGAATCCGCTTCACCTTGACTGAACCGATATACCATGTATAATACAGCGGCCTGTTGTGTCGGTTATGCTTGAGCAGCATGTCCTGTTGGGTGAAGGTTATATTGGAGATAACCTCATCCGCACAGTGGCAGTACGTGCATGCAGTTGGGAGATCTTCAGGCTGCTTGACCTGACTGATGAAGGACTCAGCATCCTTCAGGGCTTCACAGAGAGCTTCGCGAGTGTCTTTGGAAAGACGAAGGAGCTCAAACAAAGAAAGGCGGACAGGAGTACTGGCCAGTTGTGCCAGTATGTCGAAGTTGTGGGGCTTGGCTAGCCCCGAAGCATTCTCCTTTCGCAGAGGCCTATCGAAGCGGGCTTCTATCTGCTTCTGCTTATTGGCTGCTGGGGGCTTAGATGGGCCCTCCTCCTGGACAGCAGGGACGGTGCAAGGAGGTACCACCTCGACGGCAGCTTCGTCGGGTTGGGCGTTCTATTGTGAACGCGTCTGTACAGGAAGTGCCTCTTCCACTGAGGAAGATACCTGCGGCAAGACTTGATCTTCCTGCCTTTGGATTTGGAGGTAGGGCGTACCTCCGGTTGAGTCACCTCGGAGACAAGATCAGGGTGAACCCATAGGGTCTCTCCCCGAGATGTGATGAGTGGGATGAGTCCACTCACGTTGTCACGAGTAGGTGGTAAGTTAACCACTTCCATTGTCGCCTTAGGGATGGGGACGACATCATCTTGTGTTGTAGTTGGCGGCAGGGTGCCGAACTGGAGTGAAACCACGTTGGCTGACACCGTCTTCTCCTCGTAGTCGACGGAGATTACATCCGCATTGATCATGCGCTGGATGTAATTCTTAAGGACATAGCAGTCCTTGGTTGGGTATCCGACAAACCGATGGTAGTGATAGTACCTCGGGTTGTCCACTTTCCCAACCTCGTCGGGACGCTTCGGGTCCGGCAGCTTGATCTTGTCACCCTGCTTCAGTATCTCAAAGAGTTGCAGGGTGTCTTCGTCGTTGAACGAATAAACCTCCTTTGGCCTTGGTGCATGTGAAACCCATTTATTTTGTGATTAATTAAATAGTGTTTTAGTATTATTATTACTAGTAAATTTATTATTATGATTATTATATATTTTTGGGTGCAAATTATTTCGAAATAATAATAATAACAGGGATTTTTGTTTTAGACCCAGACCCGAGTCCGAACCCAGACCCAGGCCTGAGCCAAACCCAATTCTTTTCCCTCTCTTTCTTAATTCTGATTTTGACTTGGTTTATAAAAAATAATAATAATAATAATAATAATAATAATAATAATAATAATAATAAAATATTTATGTTAATAAAACTTTCATTAAAAATACAACTCTCAACTTTACTCTATTCCTATAACCTTCACCATCAGCAAGGTTATAACCATTCCTTTTCTTTCAACGTATGAGCACCGACCCTTTCGGTTCCCAAACCGACCGACCACCCCTTTGTTTCTCCTTCCGCGAACGGCCATGGCCATTCCCCTTCCCTTCACGTAACCGGCCGAACCGCCAGCCTCCTTTCCCTATATATATAAACTCTCTCCCTCTATTTCCAACTCCAGAAGCAAATCCCCACTCCACCTACCCTCTCCATCTCCGGCGGAGCCAGCGCCCCATCTCCGACGATCTCCCCGCGTGTGCCCCGGCCAAGCCAGCGCCGAGCACCCCGTTCCCGCGCCACCAGCCGGCTCCCAGCGGGCCGACCCCCTTCCCGACCGCGACGAGCCGACCGCGTGCGCCCCCGCGCCCTCCCCCGAGCGGCCGATCACGGCGGAACCCCGCCGCTGTCCAGATCCGCCCCGCACGGCTTTTCTCCGGCGCGCACCACCCCGCGCGCCCTTCTCGTCGTCCCCGTCGTCTCTTCGGCGACCCGTTCCCTTTACGCTGCCGACAATGTCGCTGTCCGCCGACAGCGCTGCCTCCTTGCAGCGTCTCTCTTCTGGCCAGCGTGCCCTAGCGTTGGAGTTTACGGCGTTTTCGTCATTGACGTCGCTGATTTCAGCCTAATTCGGGAACGTCGCTGCTGGACTTCTTTATTTCTTTTATTACATCATCTGAGAGCTCTAGCCGAGCATCCCGAGGTATAAATTCTCTGCCCTATTGCATTTTTATTGGTAGTCGATGATGATAACGGTCTCCGGTTTCCCCTCGGAAATCCGGTTTAGCTACGCTGTAGTTCGGTTAGCTACGTTAGCATTTTTTGTGATTTTGTCTGCTGAGATTTTTGTGCTGTTGGTTTGATTGCGGGATTTCCGAGTATTTCGGGAAGGTTCTGGTGGTTGGAAAATAATTTATGTGGTTATATTTTCGGTATAAATGGGTTATTCTTTGGTTGGGACAATTGCAGGATTTCGTTGTTGGCACATTTCCCAGTTTTGGATTGTCCCGAAATAGAGGAAATGCTGCCCAAATTTTTACCAAAACTTTATCTGTTTGGATTTCAAATTTGGTTTTCGAAAATGATTTTAAAACTGATTTTCGGGCGACGACCGTACCGGTCTGTGGGCCCTAGCGAAATGCAAACGCACCGGTCCGACCGGGCGTTGAGGTATTAGCTGGATGTGACGATGGACCGAGTCTGAGACTCCAAACTTTTGATATAAATTATTTTATTTAATGTTTAAGTTATTTATTATAGATAACTTTTTACTGCACATTTTATTTAGGAACTAAACATTTCCCTCTTATTTTATGTAAAAGAATTGTAAAGGGCATAAGCCCATAACTCTAGGATGATTAGCTGTGCCCTGTATTGCAAAGTGTAGGTTTTACTTTCTTTTCTGGGTGGTTGATGTTGATCTCTTTTGGGTGGTTTTGGATTGGACGTGTAACCGTGGTTAGAACGTAATCATTTCTCGTAGATAACTAATTAAGAACTTCCAAGTAAAATAAATAGATAAAATATTAGTAAGATAACTAGTTCATGATTTGTCACTGGAATAAACTATTTTTATAGATATATTACAAAAGCACAAAGTTTTCCAAAGATAATTTGTTTTTGTTATTATTTCCCAAATAATCAAATTAACCGGTTAATCAACGCACATAGCTTGCAACGTAAACGTTAGCTGTAGCTTAATAACAACTTAAAACCTGACTAGGACTTGTTACTAGAGATTGCAACTAGCACACTTAGCTTGGTTATATAGCGGATCTAAGTCGAGTTCTCAACTGTAGGAACTCGAAGACATACCTGGCGTTCCTCCTCGGTACCAACTCATCTATCCAGTCATAATCAAAGGCAAGTACATTTTGTGTTAATTTACAATTATTTAGTAATCGTTTTAATGCAAGTTTAAACCACGATGCAACACGGAACTCTCTCTGAGAGCACTGACTGTAACTACTGTAACTATTGGGGACTGGGGGAGTAGTGTAATGAGTATGACCACATCCAAAACTGTATACTGACTGTGTTAGCTTACCCCTCATACACACGGGGATAAGCCATATCGTATCAATATGATACAACTGTACAACCCAAGCCGGTCATATTCATTGCCTATTCACATCACAGAAACTGTAACTGTTTTAAAACTGTAACTGCTTAGTTGATTTTCAAAATTGTTAGTGCATGATTCTATTATTATTTCAATTGTTAAATTAGCATGAATTGTACTTTGCTCCCTCCTGACTGGAGACCCAACATTTTAGGTATCACTGATGAGGCTTTGTTCCGCGATCACAAGACGAGGATTTCGAGACTGATGAGCTGTTTGCCGAGAGTTTTCTTTTTTTCTTGATGTATGTAGAAAATGGTTTAAGTTGTATCTTTCATTTCATTGTAAAAGTTTAATAAAGTTTTAAATTTCCAAATTTTGAGTTGTGACAAATATAGTGTTGTTGTATGGTTACCTGCTACTGAACAGCTTACTGTCGCCGTCTCAACAACGGTGCAGGCTGGGCATGATCCGATTCGACCCAAGAAATTGGGACCGGGTCGTGACAGTGCAAGTGGAGGCTTCTGAGTAGGTGCTGACGCACCTTTTGAGGCATTGACAGTCGACACCTGTTTCCCTTTTGTCTCTCGTCCGGGGTTGTTGGCTGCAGGCCGTTTTCCCTTGTCCTCAAAGACAGGGAAACTGACTCCCAGAAGATGAGAATTGGCCGCCTTCTTTTCTGCGGCTTCTGCTTCAATGATCAAGGAGCTCCAGTCGGGAGGAGGAGTAGAGTTGAGCCAGAGTTTGACTGCAGGCAGCATGTTCATGTTGCAGGAGGAAAGGAGTGCATGTTCTGGCATGCCCGGGGGCAGTCTAAAGCAGGCCTGTCGAAAGCGTTCGATGAACACTCGAACCGTTTCCTTCTCCTTCTGGCGTATCTCTATAAGGGACGCCATTGTCATGTCCTTTCCGCCGTCGTAGAAACGGTCGAGAAAAAGGCACGTCAGGTCGTCGAAGAAAGATATGGAATTGTCGGAGAGGCTGCAGTACCAGTCGTACGCCACTCCCTTCAGTGCCCCGACAAATATGCTGGTGAGTAACGCGTCCTCCTTCGGAAGATGTCCCGTCTGAGACTGGAAGTACGTCAGATAGCGACGAGGAGAGTCCTTTCCGTCGTATGGCATCAGTATTTGTGGTTTATACTTAGGAGAATAAACCACTTTGTTCCACTCGAGAGGATAAGGTTGGGGAATCCCCATCTTTTGGCGCTCCTCTTGTCTCGTCTTGGACTCAAAGCGCTCGCGCAAGTCCTTGATCATCTCGACCACGTCTTTCGTGGAGCTGGGAGTCGGGAAAGGTGGTACTACCTGAAGTTGAGTATTTGAGGGCTCCGATGTCCAAGGTGCTTCTCGGCGATCCGTATCCAAGGATACCCGTTGAAGGGGTACGCTTGATTCTCCATTAGCCCCTGGGTCGGGACCGGTAGAAGGTGTCTTGGCCAAAGCTGATCGTATCTCAAATACTGCTTGAGTCAGTGTTTGCATGGAGGCAGAGAGGGTTTTGAGTCCTTCCTTTAATGTGTCCATGCGCTGGACGAGGTCTGGTGGCGGTGCATCAGACTCGGAATCACCTCCAGCCATGTATACTGTCATGACACGGCTGGAAGTGGATGGATCAATTGAGGCTTCACTCTTTTGTAGGGGAGTTGCCTCTTCTGGAGCTTCGTCCTGGCCACTCCCGGCTATGCTCTGGAGAACATTCTCGATGGGAGCATCTGCAAGGGCCTGATTACCCTTGGTTCCGTCTTGAAGGAATTCTTCATCTCCGAGACTCAGATCCGTGGAGGCTAGACTACCCCCGGCTATGCTTTGGAGGATACCCTCGTCGTGAAGGACAGGGACTAGATGACCCCCAGCCATGTCCTGGAGGCTGACTTCGAGAAGATCCGCCCCAGCTGTACTTTGGAAGACAGCTTCGTCTTCGGAAGGAGGCTCGACAAGGGTTTGACTACCCCCAATTTCCTCCAAGAGCTTCTTTCTCCCCCGAGTGCCTTCGAACACTCCGGAGGACGAGACACTTGCCTTGGTTTTCCTCGGCTGGCTCTTGGACGAGGACGAGGAATTGCCAGTCGTCTTTTGGACTGACGAGGAGTTAGAGATCACGTTGCATGAAGCAACCCTTGGCTCTTCTTTTGTTGACACCTTCTTTCCGAGGCGACGTCGGAGGGGTGTCGATGATTGCAGCCGCTGGAACACTGACTGCCTTGGTGGGACTGCCGCCTTGCAACAGCAGTTGATGGTGACCACAGCACAAGTGTGCCCTGTGAGGGGCGCATCGTGCTTGTCAGTCGACTCTCCTGATCGACGCTTGTGAGTGATCACGTTGCGCAGATCGTTGGAGGAGAGTGCCACCTTCGTACCCCCTTCAGGCGCATGGTAAGGCCAAGCGTCGGGGTGGTCAAGTGAATGCAGCGCCCCCTGATCTAACACCAAATAGGCATCCCGATCAGTAATGGGGGAATAACATTTGAAGTGACTTGAATGGACCTCAGACGCACAACCAGAGGAGGCGCGGGAGTTCAAGACCACTGGATTTGCCTTACTCGACTTAGTTGTGCACTCAATAGATACGCCAAAGTAAGACAAGGACTTTGAAGGTCGGCTCATTTCTGGCACAGAAGCACCTGAGTCGACCTTATACAGCTTACCATCAGCAGCGCACATGATTGTGAGCGCATGCTTCTGGCTTGCTGCTGGTATAGCACGGTTGGGGCGCATGGCCCGTACTGCCTTGGACTTCTTTGTACCAGTCCGCTGGGGCACGTAGTACTCAGAATCCAAATTCTCCTTGTCACTACAGCGAGTGAGTCTGTCAAAGACAGAGACCTTCTATGGTGCATCAGAGGTGATGTGCGGGGAATTAGCTGCGCCCCTGCTCCATCGACGCATCTTCCTCGCCTGAAAGGGAGATGGCTGGGGAATGTGGTCAGCCGTACGTTTCCTCGAGAGATGCGCTGCACCGGTGGGCGCATCTTGGTTGCTGAGGACGTCACCAGAGGCGTCGACCTTGCACACCCAGACTCGGTGGGTCTTCTTCGGCTTTGGCAGCCGCTTTGAAGGACTCGCACTTCCTTCAGAGATGAACTCCTCATACGCCTGTTGATTGAGGCGTACGACCAGCGTCTTGTGGGAGGAGCCCACCTTTACATCATCGGATTACGACACAGCTTTCTCGGTGGAGGAGAAAGAGGTCCCCAGCAGAGTCGCCAGCTTGTTTGCCATTAAAATCTTTTGATTGCAAATTTCAATACAAATAGAACAGTATTACAATATAGGACTTAGATGTAGTCCTAGGAGTACACTTTTGTTTATCTGGGTCCCTTGTGCCGATGGAGCGAGTGGTAATGCGTTGACTCCGTTGACGATCTGACGACAGTTATCGGTTCTCTGAAGGTCTGAGTTGCTCTGGGTGCTGGAGCTTGCTGAGAGGAGGAAGACGTTGAGTGTCTGTATCTGCCTCTCTAGTGGTGCGAAGTATCTGTCTGTCGATGTATGTTTGCCTCTGTGTGTGTTTGTGGGTGAGAATGAAATGATCCCTCTATTTATAGCTTTACAGGCTGGCTGCTCATGCACGCATATGTAGGATACGCCTGGACACAGAGACGCCACATGGTGATTGCTGATGGAGGCGCATGGACGATGTGCCCTGATTGAGGGGTTGAATTCTTCATACTGCTGTTGTGGGCCGACACGTAGCAGAGAAGGGGTTTTTTTGTTGCTGAGATCTTGGGTGAATCGAGTCAAAGGACACGTGTCTTCGGTCCATGGCTCGGAGATCTCGGATTTGGTGGAGAATGATCTGGTAGGATGCGCCTGGGCGCATGAGGAGACTTTGGCTCGTAACTTTTGGGAGTCACAAACCATTCAGAGCGTATGGCTTTTCAGGCGCATGCGAAGCTTCAGTAGTGACTTTACTTCTGTCTTTAGAGATCAGAGAGAAAGTCTGAGACGTATGGCTTTGGAGGCGCATGCAGAACTTTGGGCGCATGGCCGCGGAGGCGCATACGAGATGATTGGGCGGCCACGTGGCAGTAACCGTCGGAGGAAAGTAATGATGATGCTGACGTTGGCGACGCTTCATTTTCTGAAAAAGCTGTCAACTGTTCAGTCTTCGGGAAGCGTGCTGCCAACTCTGTCAGACTTCAGTATTTAATGTTTTTGATATTTGATGGACAGCTGAGTGGGCGCATCGATCGGCGTTCCACTAGGCGTATGGGGAGGCATGGGGGCGCATCCCTGTGAGGTGCTTGGTGCTGAAGGGCGCGTCTGTGTGATGTACTTTGATGTTTGAAGGGTGCGTCTGTGTGATGCGCTGTCTGGCCGGCGCATCCGCTTCGTGACACGTCTTTAATGATGCGACTGTCACGTTCTTCGAGTGCTTTAAATAGCCGTTTTGACTTGGCTGAATTCGAAGTGTCCGGTTCATCCATTAAATGCAAATTCATTGCACGAAATTCGGAGGGCCATCCACTTGGCGCATGGGTTTGATTTGCCCGACCTATAAATAGTAGCATAGAGAGAGTTTGCTTCTCGTTCTCTCACGTTCTTCCGACATGAACTTGTTTACTCGGATGCATTCTGTTGATGAGATGCTCCCGAGGGCGAAGATGCGATGCAATGTCTTCATTGATGCACTTGAAGGTGACTATTACATCTAAAAGTCGGAGTCGAGGGCTTCTGAGGCATGCAGAAGGTGCCTGTTGCATCCAAAGATAGGGATGCACGAGCCTCGTCTCCGTCATGTGGGAAGAGCCGCAGATCGGAATTGCGGTGCTGCAGTTTTGGGGGCTCTTTCTTCCTTCAAAATGGGTGTTGCCCATTCTGGTTGTGTTGAAAGCTGCTCCTTTAGCCGCGGTTTCGATTACGGCATTCCTTCGCCTTTGGAGGTTTTTTCGAAGCCTCCCCTGGCCACAGGTTGGCTTGCGGTGCTCTTCTCTTCCTCGGTTTGGGGAGCTCTTCCTCCAGCTAGAGAGTTGATTGCCACCCTCGTTCTGCTCAATAAATGCTTTATTAGTCGAAGTATTTAGACGACGGTGAGCCTGGCTGGAAGTGCGACACATAACTGGACTGCTGAAGGGATACACATAACCGAGCTGCCAAAGGGATGCACATAACTGAGGATGCACATAACTGAGCTGCTGAAAGGATGCGCCCCGCTGAAGGCGCATGGTAGAATATGCCTGACTGAAAGCGCGTGGTGATCGCTGCGCTTGTTCAAGAGCGCATGATGATCGCCGCGCCTGGCTGTTGACTTAGGGTCTTTTCTTTTTGTAGAAGTTCTCCTTTGTACAACCTTTTCTAGACATGTATAGACTTTTATATATAATAAAAAATCCTCTTTCAATGTCTATGTTTGTTGTTTTTGCTGTGTGAAGTACTTTGTCCGAGCTCTCTGGCGCATGTAGGGTTTGGCGCATAGGATTTCTGGTCCTGAAATTCTATGCTTCTACAAGGGGCGAATCTTGTAGCTTTGAATGAAAGGGATAACCGTCTTGCCCCAGCCGGGGATAATATCGTCGACCCGGATGTCGGGGGACCATCCGTCATTGGCTCTGATAAGGGCAAGGGCCCTGTGGTGGAGGACACACCTCCTGCTCTTTCTACTTGGGGGACAGTATCGATGCCCCCATCCGGCCCCTTCCATCTGCTTGGCACCTCGGGCTAGTGACGAAGTGCAAGCCCCTGACGAGGGAGGGTCCGCTGAGATTGAGGTTGCAGCCTCGCAGATTGAGGTTACAGCTTCGCAGATTGAGGCCGGTGGGTCTTCTTCAAGTCCGCTGTCCAGAGTAGCTCCTTCATCTCCTGCTATGACACCTCAGGTGTTGGCAGACGCGGATGAGTATGTGAGTTTGTTGTTGAGGCAGTGTACAAGATGCTGCAGAGAGGTGTATCGACCGTGATGAATGCAAATAGAAGTTTCACGACGGCGAAAGCCATGGCGCTTCCTTACATTGGTCTGATACGTTCCCACCAGGGCCATGATCATATGGCCGAGATTCTAGAGACGTCGGTGGCCGAGCTTGACCAGTATCTTTCTGAACTTCAGAGCATCCGGCGAAATGAATTTCTGCTCTGATAGAAGCAGAAAATGAGAGATTGATCGCTGAAGTCGAGTCGTCGTATAAGGCCACGGTGGCTGTCTGGGACCGTGAGGTGGCCGAAGCTGAGGCTGCGGTGGAGAGGCTATCTCAATCCACGCAGGAAAAGGTGGAGTTACGGGCCTCGTTGGAAGCTAGCATAGCGGAGGTTACTGCCAAGATCCGCCGTCTTGAAGACCAGCGAGCCCAACTCTTGTTAGATGCTAAGCGAGTCCAGGCTGAACATGTAGCATCTAAGGAGGAGGAAGCAGCTTTTACCCGCCAGATCCTTTCTCTGACCCACCAGCGGCAACAGCTAGACGAAAAGTATGAGACTGATACTGCCCCTGAAGCTGTAGAGGTGATGCGCCAAGAAGCCGAACGCTGGGTCTTGGCGACCGCAGAGACTCGGGCGGTAGACTTGAAGCATCGGATTGAAGAGCTTTCTGCCAATCCTAGTGACGCTTGGGGAATGTAGTATCTCTTCCTTTTTTTTGTAGTTTTCAACTCCTGCTGGAGATATAATCCTTTACTTTTAAAATAAAAAATAAAGAATTTTGTGGTGTGTTCATTTTTGCTGTCATAAACTGATGATTTGTGTGGACCTATTATCTTTTGTGCACCTTGGTTTTTAGGTATAGATAATAAGTTTGAGAGAACTGACATGTTTGCTCAGAGATAATGTGGACGTGGCAAATATGGGGTTCAAATAATGGAATCTTCCTACTCGAGGTGTTATGGACATGAAAGGAGTGATTCTGGAGGGCTACGCGGAACTACTCAGAGGTAATATGGACATGGAAGTTCTGCGATTGATGTACGGCAACACAGGGCTTGTTCGTACGGGATGTTTACTCAGAGGTAATGTGGACGTGGTAAACATGATAAGCAGCGCAATCCTACGTGGTGTAAGATTACGCTTTACAGGGCGTAAAGGAACAACTCAGAGGTAATGTGGACGTGGTTGTTCTTCTACTGGGGATAGAATGTCGTAGAACAACTGGATTCCGAAAGTATAAGATTTTGTGAAGGGGAGATGTATGTGAGCTCTGATGATCAGGTCCACTGACTCCCTTATTGGGTAGAGATAGAAGTACATGTCTGAAAGATGTTATGAGTAGTACTTCTTTAGGAACTTGCCGTTGATGGGCATTATGAACAAGTTCCCGTTCGATCGAGCGAGACGGTAAGCACCATTTGAGTACACCGTCTCTATGATGAAAGGTCCTTCCCACTTGGGCTTGAACTTTTCTGGTGTTTTGTGAGTCAACACCATCGGCCTCCTTACTGTCAGGACCAGGTCGCCTATTTGAAAAGTCCTCTGCTTGACCTGACTGATGAAAGACTCAGCATCCTTCAGGGCTTCACAGAGGGCTTCATGGGTGTCTTTGGAAAGACGAAGGAGCTCGAACAGTGACAAATGAGCAGGAGTACCGGCAAGTTGTGCCAGTATGTCGAAGTTATGGGGCTTGGCTAGCCCCGAAGTATTTTCCTTTCGCAAAGGCTTGTCGAAACGGGCCCCTATGTGCTTCTGTTTATTGGCTGCTGGAGGTCTGGATGGGCCCTCTTCTTGGGCAGCAGGGGCAGTGCAGGGAGGCACCACCTCGATGGCAGCTTCGTCGGATTGGGCGTTCAGTTGTGAACGTATTTGTATAGGAAGAGCCTCTTCCGCAGAGGAAGAGACCATGCGGCAAGACTTGATCTTCTTGTCCTTAGCTTTGGAGGTAGAGCGTACCCCCGATTGAGTAACCACGGAGACGAGATCAGGATGAACCCATAAGATCTCTCTCTGAGATGTGGTGAGTGGGATGAGTCCACTCATATTGTCACGAGTAGGTGGTAGGTTAACCACCTCCATTGTCGCCTTTGGGATGGGGACGACGCCATCTTGTGTTGTGGTCGGCAGTAAGGTGCCAAATTGGAATGACACCAGGTTGGCTGAGACTGTCTTCTCCTCATAGTCGACGGAGATAACATTCGCATTGATCATGCGCTGGACGTAGTTCTTGAGGACGTAACAGTCCTGAATTGGGTGTTCGACAAACCGATGGTAGTGACAGTACCTCGGATTGTCCACTCTCCCAACCTCGTCGGGACGCTTCGGGTCCGATAATTTGATCTTATCACCCTTCTTCAGCATCTCGAAGAGTTACAAGGTGTCTTCGTCGTTGAAAGAATAGACCTCCTTTGGCCTCGGCGCAAGCGGAGGCTTCTGAGTAGGTGCTTGTGCACCTTTAGAGGCATTGACAATCAGCGCCTGCTTCCTCTTTATCTCAGGTCCAGGGTTGTTGGCAGTAGGCCATTTTCTCTTGTCTTCAAAAGCAGAAAAACTGACTCCCAGAAGGCGAGCATTGGATGCCTTCTTTTCAGCTGCTTCAGCCTCAATAATCAACGAGCTCCAATCGGAAGGAGGAGTGGAGTTGAGCTAAAGCTTGATCGCAGGAAGCATGTTCATGCTGCAGGAGGAGAGGAGTGCATGTTCTGGCATGCCCGAAGGCAGTCTGAAACAGGCTTGTTGGAATCATTCGATGAATACTCGAACCGTCTCCTTCTCCTTCTGACGCACCTCTATCTGGGATGCCATTGTCATGTCTTTCTCTCCGTCGTAGAAATGATCGAGAAAGAGACGTATCAAGTCATCGAAGGAAGATATGGAGTTGTCAGGGAGACTGTAGTACCAGTCGTAAGCCACTCCTTTCAGTGTCCCGACAAACAGGCTGGTGAGTAGCGCGTCTTCCTTCGGGAGATGTCCCATTTGAGACTGGAAGTACGTCAGATAACGGCATGGAGAGTCCTTCCCGTCATATGGCGTCAATGTTTACGGTTTATACTTAGGAAGATAAACCACTTTATTCCATTCGAGGGGGTATAGTTGTGGGATCCCCATCTTCTGGCGTTCCTCCTGTCTGTTCTTGGACTCAAAGTGCTCACGCAAGTCCCTGATCATCTCAACCACGTCTTTCGTGGAGCTGGGAGTCGAAGAAGGTGGTATAGTCTGGAGTTGTACATTCGAAGGTTCCGACACTCGTGGTACTTTGCGGCAATCGGTATTCAAGGATGCCCGTTGAAGAGGCACACTTGATTCTCCGTTGACTCCTGGGTCAGGATTAGTGGAAGGTGCTCTGGCCAAAGATGACCGTATCTCGAATACTGCTTGAGTTAGTGTCTACATGGAGGCAGAGAGGGTTTTGAGTCCTCCCTCCAAGGTATCCATGCGTTGAATGAGATCTGCTGGTGGCGCATCTGACTCTGCATCACCACCTCCTGTCATGTACACTGTCATGACGTGACTGGAAGTGGATGGATCGGTTGAGGCTTCGCTTTCAGCCTCGCTCTCTTGTAGAAGAGGAACTTCCCCCGGAGCTTCGTCTTGGCTACCTCCAACTATGTTCTGGAGGATGTCTTCATCTTCGGGATGAAGATCCACAGGGGCTTGACTACCCCCAGCTATGTTCGGGAGGCTGACTTCATCTTCGGGGTGAAGATCCGCAAAGGCTTGACTACCCCCATCTATGTCCTGGAGGATATCAAGGGCTTGACTACCCCCAGCTTCCTCTGAGATCTTCTTTCTCCCCCGAGTGCCCTCAAACACTCCTGAGGATGGGACAGTCGTCTTGGTCTTCCTCGGCTGGCTCTTGGATGAGGACGAGGTCGAGGAGTTGCCAGTCTCCTTTCAAATTGATGGGGAGTTGGAGACTACATTGTAAGAAGCAACCTTTAGTTCTGGATCCTCTTCAGTTAACACCTTCTTCCTGAGGCGACGTTGGAGGGGTGTTGATGATTGCAGCCGCTGGAACACAGACTGCCTTGGTGGGACTGTTGTCTTGCAACAACAGTTGATGGTGACTATAGCACAGGGGTGCCCTGTGAAGGGCGCATTGTGCTTGTCAGTCGACTCTCCTGATCGGCATTTGTGAGTGATCATTTTACGCAAATCGTTGGAGGAGAGTGCCACCTTCACACCCCCATCAGGCGTATGGCAAGGCCAAGCGCCGGGGTGGTCAGGTGAATGCTGCACCCCCTGATCCGACACAAAAGATGTGCCCAGATCAATAGTAGGGGAGCAACATATAAAGTGACTTGAACCAGCCTCAGACGCACAACCAATGTAGGCACGGGGGTTCAAGACCACCGAGTTTGCCTTACACGACTTGGTTGCAAACGCAGCAGATGCGCCCAAGTGTGACAATGACTTTGGAGGTCGGCTCATTTCTGGCGCAGAAGCACCCGAATCAACCTTGTACGGTTTACCATTGGCAGCACGCATGATTGTGAGCACATGCCTCTGGCTCACTGCTGGCATAGCACGTTCGAGGCGCACGGCCCGTGCTGCCTTGGACTTCTTCGTACCAGTCCGCTGGGGCGCATAGTACTCAGAGTCCAAATTATCCTCGCCATGACAGTGAGTGAGTCTGTCAAAGACATATGCCTTCTGTGGCGCATCAGAGTTAATATGCAGGGCGTTAGCTGCGCCCCTGCTCCGTCGATGCATCTTCTTCGTCTGAGAGGGAGATGGTTGGGGAATGTGGTCAGCCCCACGTTTCTCCGAAAGATGCGCTGCACCGGTGGACGCATCTTGGTTGCTGAGGACGTCAGCGGGAAGGGTAGGCTGCATCGGCGTATCCCCTTCGGTGGTGGTGCCAGGGGCGTCGACCTTGCGCACCCAGGCTTGGCGAGTCTTTTTCGGCTTCGGCAGCCGCTTCGAAGGACTTGCATTGCCTTCAGAGATGAACTCCTCATGCGTCTGTTGATTGAGGCGTACGAACAGCGTCTTATGGGAGGAGCCCACCTTCACGCCGTCAGATTATGACACAGCTTTCTCGGCGGAGGAGAAAGAGGTCCCCAGCAGAGTCGCCGGCTTGTTTGCCATTAAAATCTTTTGATTGCAATTTCAATTACAAACAGAACAGTGTTACAATATTGGACTCAGATGTAGTCCTAGGAGTACACTTTTATTTATCTGGGTCCCTGTGTCGGTGGAGCGAGTGGTAATGTGTTGACTCCGTTCACGATCTGACAACGATTTTCGGTTCTCTGAAGGTCTGAGTTGCTCTAGGTGCTGGAGCTTGCGGAGAGGAAGAAGACGTTGAGTGTATGTATATGCCTCTCTATCTGTGTGTATGTAGGTCTCCAGAAGAAGGAAATGATCCCTCTATTTATAGCTTGCAGGCTGGCTGCTCATGCGTATATATAGGATACGCCTGTACGTGGGGACGCCACATGGTTGAAGCTGCAGGAGGCGCATGGATGATGCACCATCATTTGTGGGTTGAATCCTTCATGCTGTCTTTGTGGGCTGGTACGTAGCAGGGGAGCGGATCTTTCAGTTGCTGAGATCTTGGGTGATTAGCACCCCTTCATAGGCTGAATTAATTCAAAAGACACGAGGCGCGTGTCCGTAGCTCAAAGATCTCGGATTTAGTGGGAAGTAATCTGATAGGAGTCATGAACCAGTCTGGGTGCATGGCTTTTGAGGCGCATACGAAGCTTTAGTAGCGACTTGACCTCTGTCTTTAGGGATCAGAGGAAGGTCTGAAGCGCATGGCTCTTGAAGCGCATGCAGAGGTTTGGATACATGGCTGTGGAGGCGCATACGAATGGTTAGGCGGCCACGTGGCTTGTAACCGTCGGAAGAGAGTAATGATGACGCTGACGTCAGCGACGCTTTATTTTCTGTAAAAGATGTTGCTGCTCTGTCATCGAGGCATGGCTTCTGTCGTGTCAGACTTCAGTATTTAATGTTCTTTGACAGGTGATGGCCTGTTGAGTGGGCACATTGATCTGCGTTCCACTAGGCGTATGGGTCCATGTTGATTAGGACACATGGATCTGTGCTTTGTTGGGCACATTCATACAGGGCACTTGGTGCTGATGGGCGCGTGTGTATGATGCGCGGTTTGACCAGCGCATCCGTTTGCATGACGCGTCTTTATTGGTCTGACTGTTGCGTTCTTCGAGTGCTTTATATAGCCATTTTTGACTTGGCCGAATTCGAAGCATAAGGTTCATCACCATAAATGCAAATTCATTGCACGGGATTCGGAGAGCCCGCCACTTGGCGCATGGGTTTGATTTGTCTGGCCTATAATTAGCAGCAAGGAGAGAGTTTGCTTCTCGTTCTCTCACGTCTTCCCGAATGAACTTATTTGCTCGAGCACATTCTGTTGACAAGATGCTTTCGAGGGTGAAGATGCAACGAATTGTCTTCATTCATGCACTTGAAGGTGACTGTTACATCCAAAAGTCGAAATCGCGGGCTTCTGAGGCAGACGGAAGGTGCCTGTTACATCCAAAGATCGGGATGCTCGAGCCCCATCTCCATTATGCTGGAAGAGCCGCAGATCGGAATTGTGGTGCTCCCATCTTCTTTGGGCTTTAGAGAGCTCTTTCTCCTGCTAAAGTGGGGTTGGCTGCCCAAATCTGCTCCTTTAGCCGCGGATCGAAATTGTGGTGCTCTCTTCTTCCTTGGGCTTTGGAGAGCGCTTCCTTCAGCTAGAGTGGGGTTGGCTGCCCACTCTGGTTATGCCCAATAAATGCTTCATTAGTCGAAGCATTTAATCGGGTCGAAGTGGAGCGCATATGCTGAGACTTCATGATACGCATGACTGAGACGCTGAAATAGATACGCCTGACTGAGACGCTGAAGTGATGCGCCTGACTGATGATACGCTGGACAGGAGGCACATGGCAGCTTGCTGCGCCTGGCTGTAGTCTTAGGATCTTTTTTTGTAGAAATTCTCCTTTGTAAAGCCTTTTTAAACATGTAATAGACTTTTATATGAAATAAAAAATCTTTTGATGTCTATACTTTTGTTGTCTTGCTGTGCCAAGTACTTGGTTTGAGCTCCCTGGCGCATGTAATGTTAGGCGCATAGGAATTCTGGCCTATGGATGCACCTGAAATTCCATGCTTCTACAGGAATGATTAAGTGTTGATATATATAGGGGATACTTGCTTGGCCGGCCACTAGGTTGCTAGGGTTAGGGCATGGTGAATGTGGGTTGTGGCTTCTATCTATGCCAATCAAGGCTTAAATCAAAGGCCCAAACCTATTAGGGTTCAAGCTAAAAAGTATCTTAAACAAATATCTTCAAAAAGTTACTATCTAGATATTTCTAATCTTGGCACTTAGCTTAGAAGGTTCTAATCAAAATATCTAGCCTCATGGTCATATCTAGATTAGGTTAACTTCTAGGTTAAGGCTCAACAATATAATTAGCACATAATTAATTAATAAAAATTCAATTTCACAAAATGACCAAAATAACCAAAATACCCTTAGGCTAAAAATGTGGTAGTGACAGAACTGAACACGAAATCAATATTGCTCGCATCAAAATCCATCTCATTATAGCTAATTGTCGTCATTGAGCGACACAATTTTCAATCCCTTATATCCATTCTCGCATTACTAATCGAACTTTCAAATCATGCTGCTGACTCTTCGTACCAACTTTGTCACGCCCCAGTCCCAGAATACACGGGACTAGGCTATATGGCAATGGCCAACTACGTATCCAAGTGGACTCCAGTCCAATTCGAATAAGCAAAGCTGTCCTAGATTGGTGTAACTACCTCTATAACATGTTTATATCTCAATCCACGAACAAAATCATAAAGAATGAGGAATATGAGAACTAGTCTGCAACCTAATAATCATACTGCCCGAAATAGACTCGAAAAGGAATAATATGAGTCTATAAATACTATGCTACTAAGCGATCAAAACAACATGAAATAAAATATATAAACTACAAAGGAATGTTTAGCTGCAAGGAGTACATACATGAAATATAATAGAAGCCCATCAACAATCCAGCAAAGTTCTCTGTAGACCACGCGACTAAATCTAGAAAGAAAACTAGGTCCTCAGCTGGACGCAACAAGGTACATAATATGTAAGCCAAGTGTACAATAAAGAAAGGTACATATATGGAAAGTAAAATGTGACTGTAAAGGGGTGAATCTAACATAACCAACTAGAATGCTAATACAATTTAAGAAACAACACTCGAACACAGGGTCTGTCACAGTGTACCCCGGAGACCTGATGGGCACTCCGGCAAACTACGAATACCCCATAGTCCGGTAAGGGGGCTGTGGCAAACTATGAAATCACTGAAGCTTTGGAATGAGACAACGGCATACTATGAGGGAAAGTAGCCCAAGCGTACGGTATATGTTCTTCCCTACCATGTGACCTTATGAATCGTATCTATGAGTCGCTCGGCCGAATCCTCTAACTAGGATATCGAGTCATAAAGTAAATACAGTAAAATTCTCAAATCATCGTCCTAAAATTAATCATGGATTTTCGTATAGCAAGATATAAATCATGTATGGGACTCTGACAATATGTAGTAAACATGAACATGTCCTAGGGTCTGAATGTACTCTACAACGGATTATTGTGGTAACAAAATATGAATGTCTAATGTCGATACCCGATGGCACTAACGTCCATCGACACCCGAATGTGATTCGAACGCGAAGTACCGAACACGGCCCTAGGTGATATGTTGACATAACAGAATAAATATTTAAATTACAGATATGGAAACTGAAGTACAAGAATAGCAAGGTACACTTGCCTGGCTCCGGATGCTGATGAGAAGGAAAAGTTGGTCCAATGCCCAAGTCTGAAAGGCCTCAAGACCCTAGAGAAATAATCTAGGACTAGGTAATATTTTAATGGATTTAGCTACTACCGACCCTTTGCACCAACTCAAATTCGTTCGCGCGATCTTCGTATTTACTCAAACTCAAATCCTACCGAGTCAATCATCCCCTTAACGTAATCCCATTACTATACTCATATATCATCCCACTTATACCTAATGGACTCTCGTTCGACTTAACATCTATCGATATGAGTTCGTGCATGATCGTTCTAACTCAATTCATCGAATTCACTACAAAAATAGGGTTTTGGCGACGGAAGGTTAGCGATGGAATTTTTCATCGCTAATAGCGACGACTGAGCGACGGAATCATGACGGATTCCCGTCCAATTATAAAGTAAAATATCAATTATTTTTTATTGTCCACAAGTGTCGATAAGGAGTCGCTTGTCCGTCGGTAATCTAGCGACGGAGGTAACTGTCGTCGCTAAATAGTTGCACATCTGTCAGTAATTAGCGGGAAACACACAGGAATGTGGCGCCAAAGTTTGCGTCAACTTAACGATGGACATAACTTCCATCGCTACGTCAAGTCCGCCGCTAAGCTGTTGCAGAGTTTTTGCAATGTTGTCCATATTTTCGTATTGCCTAGAATTTTGTACTTCCATGGCGATGAATTAGCGACGGGATTTATCTGTCGCAGAGCCGTCGCTAAATTTTTGAACCAGTTAATTCGAATCGACGGGAGGGTTTTCATTCCCCCCCCCCCCGAACTCTCTCTCTCTCTCCAACTCTCCTTAAGAGCCCCCCTCCCTCCCCCCCTCCCGTCCGACATGCCCGCCGTCGACGAGCCCCTCTCTCTCAGGTACTAATCTCTCCTCTCCCTCTCTCTCTCTCTCTTAGGGGGGTCTGGGGTTAGGGTTAGGGTTCGAGTTAGGGTTTAGGGTTAGGGTTAGGGTTAGGGTTAGGGTTCGGGTTAGGGTATGGGGTTGAAGCATATAAGGTTGTAAACCATGTATAAGGTTGAAGCATATTAATAATTTGATCTATTGCATGAAGTATAATAAGGTTGAAGCATGTAAGGTTGTAAACCAATCGGTAAGGGTGTAAAAGCATGTAAAATAAGAAATTTGAACTATTGCATGTAACCAATCGGTAAGGGTGACTACTATTTCATTTAATTTCAAAACTACTAAGAAATAACACTAGAAATACTTATAATTATGCCTAGATGTATAAAATATTTTTTAAATATTAATAATTTATTAATAATTATTTGTTTTTCGATACCAAAAATTTGATACTCCGATCCGAAACTGTCGATACTATCGATATCGTCAATACTGATACTTATAGGAATGGTCTGATACCGATTCCGATAGTGATACTCAGTTTTCTAAATGGCGGCTGCTGGGAACGCCTAGGAATGGTCCGATATCGCCGATACCGATACTCATAGGAATGGTCTGATATTGATTCTGATATTGATACTCATAGGAATCGAACCATTCCTATGAGTATCGGTATCGGCGATACTACCGATATCACTGATACCGATACTCATAGGAATGGACCGATACCGATACTCAGTTTTGGCCAAAAATGATTTATAAGCATTATGGGTCCATTGTTCACTTTTACAAAACTAAAACTTTATAAATCTTCGTTCTACAACTTAGTTATGCATAGTTCACCGTTAAAATATGCATATATTATGCAAAAAAAATAGTAGTAAAATAGTAAAAAAAAATGTTTAAAATGTATTGAACGCCTAGGTAGCGTCTAGGCGGTGTCTAGGTGGTAGGCGGACTCTCTCCTCCATGCACCCATCTACCGCCATTTAGAACCTTACCGATACTGCGAACCTTGGTATAGAGTGAGTATCCTAGAAGGATATAAGATATCTTATTACTAGCTAGGTAAGTGCTGGAAAATAAATTTACTTATGCCAAGTCTTTTGGGCCTTTCAGAGATATATATTTTTTCGAAAATCTAGTATAACGCTGATTGCCTCAAAAGGCTTGCATAAGTAAGAGTGTATAGGGTGAGTATCCCCTAATAGTATATCGTAGTACCCAGAGTGTATAGAGTGAGCCTCCCTACTCTCCTTTCTTTTCATTCGGGTCGTATGGCCTTCTATTCTGTATCATATGATATCCACCTCAACCAAAGATCCACCTCAACCAAAGCTTAGAGAAGTGTGAAAATATTAATATTAACTAAGGTTTATAGTATCGGTATCAAAATCGGTATCACCATGAATCTCATGGCTTCCTCTACCAGAGCATAATGTAAAACCAAACGTAAAGCAGAACTTCATATTCAAAACATTAGAAGTAAAAAAGTTTTCGATTGGTGATAGGGCGAGCGAGAATCCTTTGATGGAGCCATCCAATCATAACTCAACTTATAAAAATGTTGTCCTCGAAATTAAAATAAAACAAATATCAAAGAACAACGAGATTAAATTCAAAGGGTGAGCAAGCACGTCCAATCATAACTCAGTTTCTAAAATAATAGAGGAGGGGGTTATCACAGGAATCTGAATTGACGTCATACACTACGAGATTGGATATTCTTAGTTCAAGGTCCTACCCAACTTATAGAAGTTTGCCAACCGTAAAAATCGTTGTTACAAAACTTCTAAGTAGGACAATTTCTAAAGAGTGGGACAAGAATATTGGACACTTCTGACCGCAGTTACGGATTCAATGTGACCTAGATATAACTTTTATAGAAGAATTATTACAATTAACATTGCTCCTATTGAGTCATGCTTTCAACAAGATGGTAGAAATCTCATGTTCGAATATAACTAGAACGTGTTAGTTTAAAGAAATTTTAGTCTTCGTCTAACATGGGCAATTAAGAGATGAGAGTCTGCAGAAAGCCTTGTCATAGAATTAGAATTGAAGACAAGGCATGATTAGATAGACGTTTTATTCTTTTAAGTCATAAGGACTAGTCTGTGCAGGATTGGTCTTTGGTGTTGTATATGAGGCATGTGCTTGCTTGGGTGGAATGCATATGTCATAGGTGTGATGCGTCTTGCATGGATCATGGACGTTCAGTTTAGTTACGGGAATGGGTTGATATTTGCAGGGTTAAAATCAAATGGAACAAAATAGGCATCTATGGTTTGTTCTAAGAAAAATATGTCATACCTGTGGTACAATTGAAATGGAGCACATAAAGGTGTGTTTGTGTTGAACATGTATGTCATGTGTGTAGCTTAACTGGTCTAGCTCATGAGGATGAAATTTGTTAGAAGGAAAAAGTTTGTGTTGTGCTTCAAATATCAAAGCCACGATAGAGGGTATCAAATGATACGGATATGAGTGGACGTTATGAACCACTGTTTTATTAGTTCAATTGGAACCAATCTATCCCGATCATTTGCTAATTCTTAGAGAGGCTTGCCTATTCACTTCAGGAATTCCATTTCAAAATTGAAACTAAGATTTAATTCTATAATAGAACAGAATTGGATAATCAAGGTTATGATCATTTACCGTGATTATCAAATCGTACGAGCAAAGGGATATAAAATTCAATACGAAGATCGTATCGTGACTTCCAAACAGATGGAAGAACGGTTATGAGTAATATCCCATTCTAAGAGATCGATTATACTAAATTTAAGGTTTTATCCAACCTACAAATATGGGTTAATCGTGGAAAGCACAGTAGTATGACTTCTAAGAAGATCAAATTTCAAGGAGATGTATGAGGATATGAGGTACTTTTGATCATAGTCATGGGCTCTAAAGGAAGCCTAGGTATTACTTATTTAACATTGCCTATTTATTGGCCATGTTTCATCAAGGCAATATGAGAGGTCTTGGTCAAGCATAACTGGAAACAAGTTGATACAACTGGACTCCCTTCATCGCATAACAGGGGTACGAAGAGGTATGGTTAAGGGATTTATAGGAGGATTAATGGACCAAGAGATGGGGAATATATAATAGGTATAGGGACCTATTTTTATAAAGTAGGTTTATTAGCCCAATATGGCGATAGGCATGGATGGGTTTAACTGGATCTTAATGGGTTCCCTAATTAGATATCAGTTTTTGATTGAATGAATCGTGGGTTTTAATCTATATTGACTAGACAAGATGCCATAAAATCAATCTGAATCATTCCTATTAGGTTAGGGCAATCTAGAATAGGTTCCAACTCGAGTAATTGGGCTAATTTTCTGTCGGGTTGGTTAACCAGGTTCCTTAAACCCAAAAATGAGTCTTTTGTGACTTTTGTGTTTAAGTAGCACGTAGAACTCCATTGAGTGATACACTAGTGGCATGTGCGTAGTAGACTTCGAGTAGATCACAACCATATATTGGGTCGTAAGATTTGAGTCGATGTTGGATCTCTAATTGAAGTCGGAAAGTACATCGGTATTACGGTAAGGGTTATAGTTAGCCCTTTTGACCTGAAAGTCGCATCATAAAATAGAGTGCAAGAGGATGCATTTGAGTGGGAGTGATATGTCTAAATGAAGGTGGACTTGTCTAGGTCTTGCATATGAAATTTTTTTGAAGGTAATATCGAGTTTCGTGCTCCGAATATCAATGACACGGTAGAGGACATCAAATAATCTAAATAGAAAGTGGGTGTTCATGAGGTACTGATTTATCATCCTAGTGGGAACCAACTAATCCTAGTCAACCGATAATCCTAGAAAACTATAAAATTTAGAGGGGCTTACAACCTATACACTTTAAAAGTTACTTTCTAGAAATTACACCAAGGCATGATTCTATGATTAATGAAGTTAGGAAAATCAAAGTCGTAATATCGTATCTTGACTTTTGATAATGAAGAATAAGACATGATGTAATAGATAACGTGATACGGTAGGTATGAATCAAATTCGAAGATCATATCCATATTTCTAATAAATGAAAAATGATTGCATACAACGATACATGTGTCGATAAAATAGAATGATCCACTCTTCCATAGTATACGAGAGTTATCGATGAGGGTAACAAACTCTAAGGCACATCATATGAAAGATCTCTAATGGCTAAGTCATAAATTTTCTATTTGTGTTAAGCCTCCCAGACTATGGTCATAAGATTTCTAATGGTGTTGTATGTAGTGCTCTTACATTATTGTTGATAACTAGTAAATCATAATATGACGGAGTATTATGTTATGGATATTGGCTCAGCTAGTGAATGTGTTGTTCTGATGCTAAGTCAAATCTTAGAATAATACCTGTTGGATCCCTAATCTCGGGATGGGTGTCTATCATAGTCATGGTAAATGCTTATCCTTGCTTTTGTCTATTCAACTCATGTCTAAACTGCGGGGCTTGGTTGGGTAAAGGTTGGGTTAAGGCATAAGGGTTGCTAGTTAACGCAAAATCAAGAAAAAAATAATTAGAGACTCATAATAATTGGTTCCTGAGAATAGATAGTCCCATATGTTGGTGTTTTGACTAAGGGTACGATTCTAATCATTTTCAAATTCAAATGACTAGAAGGTCACGATAGTAGTTTTAGGATCGAGGGAGGGAGAGTAACTCAAGGCAAGTTGTAGTCACATGGCTTGGCTGATGGTAGCTATACTTGTGTATGCAACTATCATGGCCATAGGGGAATACTCTGGATCTACCAGCGTTTGTTTTTCTGAGATAGGTGACGGAAAACAATAAAAAGTTTAAGAAAGATGTCATCGAATACGAATACGGGGTTAAAAGGCGATTGACTATTTCAAAAGGGAGTTGTCAATGTAGTTGCGGATGAGATCCTAGAGACATCTATATCTCAATTCACGTGGGATAATCCACTACCAAAATAAGTCATATTAGCGACGAATTTAGCAACGTTTAATTAAAACGTCGCTCATTTCTTTGAATTTAGCGACATATAACTTTGACGTCACTGTTCGTCACTATTTCCGACGTTCGACGACGTATTGCGACTTATTTTTTGTAACAAAATATTACGTCACGTAATAGTCGGAAAATGTCGCTAATTTCTTAGAATATAGCGACGTTTTACGATATTTTGCGACTAATATTTTAATAACAAAATGTTACGTCACGTAATAGTCGGTAAACGTCGTTATATTCAAAGAAAATAGCGACGTTTAGCGACGTCTTACAATGACGTCGCTAATGAATTTCTAATATACAGATCGGGTTTTCCTTTCCCCCCAATCTCACTCGAAAATTTTCCAAAACTTTCATTCCCCCCCCACCGACCCACCGACGACCGAGCTCCTACTTTCCGGTGACCCCCTCTCCTCCGGCGACCGCTCTCTCCTCGAGCTCCTTCTCCTCCTCTACCGACGACCAAGCTCCTCCTCCTCCACCGACCTCTCTTCCTCCTCCTCGACCGACCCCCTCTCCCCCGGCGAGCCCTCTCTCCCCGGTGACCCCCTCTTCCCGGCGACCCCTCCCTCAAGTCGCCGTCCTCCTCCTCCTTCTTTCCTCCACCGACTAGGTAAACCCTAACCCCATTCTTGTGTCGCACATAGACATGATGTGGACACGGTGCAGGGACTCTAAACCCTAACCCTCTTATGGAAAAACTGAACTAAACTCATGAAGTGGTTCTGACCCTTGTTGCTGACCAACCTGGTCAGGTTGCCCATGTTGCTATCCATGTTGTTGCTGTCCAGCTCTGACAGGTGCGGACGAGGTGCCCCTAAAAAAAGGGACAAGAGAACAATCAAACGACCGGACATGAAGGATCAATGAAGTCAAAGGATACTGGAATGTCAAGCTAGAGTTGAGAGTAACGAATCACGAGATCAAGGGAAAACATGTGTGATTGAGACATCCTATTAAAATACCCCACAAGTCTGAAATCAGACCTACATGGGCCACCACTAAAACCTTGTCACGCCCCAGAACCAGAATACTGGAGAGCGGGGGAATGACTCAGCCAGCTACGTATTACGGGTAGATGAATACCGTATAATACGATCATTGCTGTCTAACAAGACGAGGGGGTACATACTACATGAAAGTCTCCTATGGTCACTTCACATCTATTGTCTCAATCATTCAAACAAGAAACAGAAATAGAGAACATGTGAGATAAAGCAGTAAGGCGTCCCAAATGCTCAGTCAAAATGTTCTTGATATCTGGCTTTACAAAACACAGCCAGATGATGTAGTCAGTATACACAATTGTTATCATCTGCAGCCGGACATAGTTACAATTATGTAAAAGTAGGTACAAGACAATCCGACTAACATGTCGGTGCCAAACGACAAAGTATAAAATATTTAACAAAATGAGCGGGGAAGTAAGAAAACCCACTCGAGCCCTCCTGCGATCATCCCTCTAGTGTTGACCATCGTGGAGGTAGAAGTAAGCTGGATCCTCGGGGACCGGCTCTAAATCTGGCCATGCAAAACCAGAGAGGTTAGACCTCTAACAGCAAGTACCGCAAGGAAGCACGATATGAGCGATTAAAACCAGTAATGAGAAAATATGATAAATAAATCTCTGCTTTCTACTGGGATTCACATAGTATCACGACACTTCGAACCAACCTCCCAACCAAACAAGGACAGAAGTTGGCACGTCATGTCCTGAAATTCTGATCATCTCAGTTAGGTAACAGAGGACATACAGTACACAAACAAGTTAATTTAAACGGCCATTCAACTACTACGGCTTGCTACTGTGAGTTCTAAGTTATCCTGGAATTATGCAATAGAGATTCCTCAGTTCTTACTATGTGCAAGCAAGGCTAGTTTACCCAGTCAATCAATTGTGCCAATCATGAATTAGACGAGTCCCAACAGGACGCCCGTCATCAATATACAATATACAATAGATAATATAACCAGATACCGCTTCCTGCCCGTGTGGCAGATTTGCAGTATCTGTGGGGACCAGCCGGCCTGTCGGGCACTACTAGTCCCAAGAGGGCTGCCATGTAAGAACTCGAGAATCCATTCTCTCCATGCAATAATTATTTTATTTAACTTAATAGTCTCTACGTTACGTAAAATCCCATGCCGTGGGTCATGGTCATTCAAATGAGTACTTTCGTACGGGGTACGATATGCACAACTCTACAACGATACCAGTGCGGTTAGGTTGCAGGTCTTACATAGCGTAATACGACAATCAGAACTAACCACGGAGTAATCATGCCTTGACCATAAAGTACACATGCTGCTTTTGTAAAATAAATAAATAAATAAATAAATTGAAGCCTGCATGTGCCTGTATGTCAATATTCGGGATCAGCCAGTCGATTACAATAGTTCATAATTAATACGAACGTGTCTCATTCATTCAATTCAATAAGACGACTAGCCAGTCTCTTAGTTCCAACTAGGAACGCATGATCAATTATTAGTCAAAGTAACAGTCGGGGTCAATTCGTGACAAGGCATGAAAGTCAAATTAGTATTAAGCATGGTCGAGTCTATAACTAGCATAAAATAGTTGGTAACACATTCTTGAAGCCAAGAAAAAGATCTACAACTTTTATGTTGGGAGTTGAAAGAAATTCTAGCCATAATTCAGTCAAAATAGGACATATAACAGTCAGAAACAAACAAAATAGCATATGCGGCCTATTCTGTGACATGCATGCGGACCTACTATGACATGCGGCTCATACGGCCCTACTGCGATACCATATGCGACTCAACTGTGACATACGGCCTATGCAGCCCAACCGCGACACCATATGTGGCTACTGCGACATGCAGCCTATGCGGCCCAACCGCGACACCATATGCGGCTCAACTGCGACATACAGCTCATACGGCCCAACTGCGACATCATGCGGCTCAACTGCGACATGTGCCCCATGCGGCTCATTCGCGACACCATATGCGGCTCAACTGCGACATGCGGCCTATGCGGCCCAACCGCGACATCTATGCGGCTCTACTGCGACATGCGGCCCTACTGCGATACCATATGCGGCTCTACTGCAACATGCGGCTCATGCGGCCCAACCGCGACATCTATGCGGCTCTACTGCGACATGTGCCTCATGCGGCCCAACCGCGACATCTATGCGGCTCTACTGCGACATGCGGCTCATGGGCCCAACCGCGACATCTATGCGGCTCTACTGCGACATGTGCCTCATGCGGCCCAACCACGACATCTATGCGGCTCTACTGCGACATGTGCCTCATGCGGCCCAACCGCGACATCTATGCGGCTCTACTGCGACATGCGGTTCATGCTGCAGATGAACATACAAGTTTGGCCAAAATTGTTTTGGCCATAACTTCCTCAAAATAAATCGGAATCTAACTTTTCAAAAGCCAAACTTTGGTAGAATTAAATTCTCTACAACATGGAACCACTTATTTTTGAAAATAACAAAGTTTGATAGATCAAAACCATAAAATCCATATGAAAACCAAAACTTAAAACTTAGATCTACACCCAACCATCCATGAAAATCAAGAACTTCAAAACCTAAACTTGTAGAGGAAGAGAAGATGAACAACATAGACTAAAAATAAATGGGGATGCATGAAATCCCTTATGGTGTGCAAGATGTACTTGTCTCTCACAAGTGGGTCAGGGTTTGGTGCAGAAGTAAATGTGAATGAATGAAGAGAGAGAATGAAAGAAGAACTTTTATATCAAAGTCAAGTGGATCTCCACCATTCATTCTCTCCACCAAATCCAAGCCATCCATTCCTTTCCATGTTGAACCAAACCACACCAAGTTGGTTTACCATGAACCGAAATAAACCAAGAGCCAAGAAAAAGCAGAAAATAAAATACAGGAAAATTAATAAGCACAAAATTGAAGAATTTAAATATAGAACAAATGCATGATAAATATTAAATAAATACGTATTCTGGGAACGGGAAGTGACATAACAGTATCACGCACATTAAATGCATGATCTGACAGCCTGTCTTCCGCGTAAAGGTTTGAGGATGGCACTCGCGTAAAGTAGCTCGCGTAGAGTTTTACTCTGTGTGATTTCTGCGTAAAGTCTGAGTCTGACTCTGTTTCACTTGCGTAAAGCTCTCAACTTCTTTGACTCGATCTATGAAGTACTTTTTACGCTCCTACAATTCTGAACTCTCGTTCGACCCTCTTGATTTGCATCTTGCTTGTCTCCTTCTACCATAAATTCTTTGTTTCGTGCTTAGTAAGATGACTACACTAGTATATGCCCATAGGTTAAACACATGGCTAGAAGGTTATATTGACAATTAATATGCATTGAGATTTTATTTGAGTTATAAAGGAATTTATTTTTCTAGAAATATGATCTTAAGGATTAGATAATTCCAAGTTGGGTAGTAGCATATTACCGCTTTCAAGGGATAGCTGGAATTTTATTTTGATATTACAAGGTGGTATACACAAGGGGATAGCTAGATCGAGAAAACAAATTGATTTGATTTTGATTTTGAAGGTCTTTGAAAAATATTTATGATTCATTTGATTATAGCTATACATCCTTGAAGAGATATAAAGTTAGTTGAAAAGAATTTTTAAATTTAAATGCTGCTATAAGATTTATGAGGGCGGTTGATAAGGCTTGGTTTTAAATTAGGTTGTATGGTTCACAATTAATAAGTTTGTAAAATTTTGAATTTTAAGTTTGGAGTAAGGTTATTAAGAATTTTGGTTGAAAATATTTTGAAGGATATATAATCAAATTGAGGATCTATTTTTAACTCTTGTATGAATTCCGATTTTTAAAAACCTATTTAAATTTTGAGTTAAGATATGGATTAATAATAGAAGAAGAAAAAATATATGGATTTGATTTGTGACACCATAAAGGTTTATTCGGGATTGATTAGAAATTTTGAAAATCTTAAGTTATGATTTTGATGTGACTAGATAAGGTAGAAAGGTAAGTTTATGATACATTTTTGGAGATTTTTTTGTGATATGATAAAGGTTATCTTGAGGTCAATTAAAAGAAATTTAAATTTTAAGTTGTGAGTATGATTGGTCGCATAGAAAGGTATTTTATTAGATTATTTGGAGAATTATATTGCAAAAGTTTTGAAGAAGTCAAATTTATAGATTTAAATATGGATAGGCGACCAAGAAAAATAAGGTAGTCCACATTAGTTGCCATATCACTCATGGCCATGATAGTAGTGTATACACAAGTGTTGTTAGTCATCTCCAAGATCATGTGGTTATATTTCAATCTTGACTCACTCGACATTCCCTCAAATCTAGATCTTTTATCGTGACCACCAAATTATTTGAAACTTGAGAAATGATTAGATTGTTCTCTATAAATAGAGCTTTGCCGATAGAGAAAGAATTTTACTCATTCTCGTAATCTCGATCTTCCTTTGGTCTCTTCTTCTTCATCCTCTTATTTCAAATCAATGGGCCCCAAAAGCAAAACCACCGCCGGCGCCAAGGGAAAGAAGCCCGCCGCTGCTTCGTCGACAGTTGATTACGCATAAACCAACATCCCATCGTCGGTGGCACCCCGACCGACCAACCCCTCTGTGGCTCCAGCCATGAGAGGTAGAATACTACCTAACTTCGGCCGTGAGTTCGCCGGAGAAGAAGAAAACTCGAACCTTAAACTTTACGCCCACGTTTATACGTGTCAGCGTAGAAATTGAAATAACAAAATATGCCTACGTTATACGTGTCAGCGTAAAAAAATAAAAATATACGCCTACGTCTATACGTGCCAGCGTAAAAATAAAATACGCTCACGTCAATACGTGTCAGCATAAAATTCAAAATATGCTCACGTCAATACGTGCCAGCGTAAAAATCAATATACGCTCACGTCAATATGTGCCAGCGTAAAAATCAAAATACGCTCACATCTATATGTGCGAGCGTAAAATTCAAAATACGCTCACGTCAATACGTGCCAGCGTAAAATTCAAAATACGCTCACGTCAATATGTGCCAACGTAAAATTCACAAGTGAAAGACTTTGCGTAAAACAAAAAACTTTTACACATTAAAATTTTTATCAACTTTAATTTTTTGCGCATAAGCGTAAAGTTTTGCATAGTCAAGTTCTCTAGTACAGAGTCTTTAATCTTTATGCGTAAAATTCAGACTAAGTCATCTGCGTAAAAATTCAAATTAGATTTTTACTAACTTGATTTTTCTTTTTCTTTTGGCAACGGACTTGCAAATTCACCTGCTTACAGAAATATTCGGCTCGCCAGCTGGTATGGTGGGCTCAAATTACTTGGGAAATTTGTCCCATGTGGAGTTCCTTCAGTCAAATCCAGAATACCCTGAAGGGAGACAACAGCTAATAGCTGCTCAGGAGGACATAATGTTGTTGTCTATGATAAATGGAGAATTGTTGGTATCGCTAGATGACCAACAATTTTTGAAGCCAGCCTTCTTGTTCGGAGATGCTATAGATTTCCAATCACAAACACACCCCAAGAAGGAGGCCTGGGTGTTTATGTTTGGAGAGAGGGCAATATATCTCCCAGACATGGCCAGAGATTATCCCTTATCTGCATTCATCCATGCCACCTATCCCCGACAGATGCAATCGAACCTGACTCCCAGCAGTCATGGTAGGTCGGACAGAATCATTTTCAAGAGGGATAGAGCCAATGAAATGGGCTACCACATTAGTACTCCTAGTGGTGGTGTCGTCCCTTTTTCCGGTCTATTGCCTGGGTTCACACCGAGCGAAGATTCAACTTTGATCCAACCGGTGCAGACCCCATTGTTCATTAACAAGTTCATGAAGGCCGCAGTATTATATCCTCAGGCCAACCCTAGGATACCAGGGTGGTTGACTCCTTATAACCAGAACTGGATTCAGCTTAGTGCCTGGATCATGAAGAACTTCAAGACGGATCTGGAAGCTATTGGCCTTTATGAGGCAGTAGCCTCCACGAGCCAGGGTATACCAATGAACAGTAACCTGTTCTTGACTCTGATGGAGTTGTATATGAGTTCAATAGGGACTTTCGCAACCCCATTAGGTGAGATGGATTTTGCCCTGCACGAGATGCAATTCATCTCTAAGCTGCCGATGGGTGAAGCTCCCTATGAAGAGTATGATCCCTCCAACCGGGAACTAGCAGAAATCAGAGAGAAAAATCCTTAATTGGTTGAGGTCTACCAAGAACTGATGTGCCATTACCTAATTTGCACCACTATGTATGACAGTGGGTCGCATTTGGCATATACTAATAAATGGACAACCTATTTATTCTACCACGAGAATAGGATACCCAAAAACGACAAGGGGATATTTCAAGAAAACAAGGCTCCAACCATCAACCCTTGTTCAATAATCCCTTCAGATCTGATCCACAGTTTGATGATCTCATATAAGTCTTCGGACTAGTATCTGTCCACTAAGACTGGAGACAACCCTGCGGGGACTGAAACCTTGAGCTACCTGAGGCATGGCAGTCAGAAGATCTCAAGGAAAGCCTTGCTGGTAGGCTTCCTGTCTCTGTGGCTGCGGAGATGGATCATGCCAGGGATAAGCACAGCTGACAGAATTCACCGAAACGTATTGTGGCCAGCAGTACGTTTGGTGTTCAAGGTCAGAATCAACCTGCTATCGGTAATGGTGTGTCGAATAAACGTAGGTTTGTGGACCTTTGATGAGGAACTAATCAACAATGCTCCTCACCGAAAAGAATTCCCTAGGGTAGAGATGCCCTATACATATGTGATGGGCTGGCTATTGTATCATAATTGCAGTTTGTTGCTACTGGGTCCTAGAGATAATGCGGAGGTCTTCCTCCAGAAATTCAATAAAGCCACGTAGATTGCAACTACAGTGGCAGACACCCGAGCAGTACTAAACTACTCTCATGGATGAAACTTTTTCTGTACAAGACCACAAGTTCCAGCCGACTGCCTCGGTGTACAATTTGAAGATAGAGGGGAGGGGAGGACTTTATTGCCTGTGCCAGTTTTCAAATGGCTAATGTGCATCAGACCCTCCCATCTGATGTATAGGAATGAAGACAACTGTGCGCTCGAACCGTATCTACCAAGTTGGTTCGCTCGTCAGTTTGGATATGACCAACTTCACGTTGGTAATCCCTCCACCAGCTTCTACCATTATGGGAAGTTGATTGACGGTACAAAAGCATGGAGATACTTTAGCACTTCTTGTACCGGTGCTAGATTCCAGGTATCCCCTGCTATAAGTACAACCGAGCTACGAATACTTCATACGTATGCTCGCTTTTATGCATCCATTCGCTCCTTCGCGCATGGCTATAATATGAAGGAGAGTCTTCGATGGCCCAAGGAAGGAAACGTCGAAGAACCAGTCAGGGTACTTCTAGACATACCCGATGACGCTGCTGTTCCAGATGAGTATCTGGAAGTAATCCCTACGGGAGTTGGGGAAATAGCTGCATGACCAATTATTATCAGCAAGACCCGGAAGCGAAAATCAGGTGCAGCTGTTACCCTCTCAGAGAAGAAGAAGAAAATCACTGTCAAAGGGCCTTCTAGACAGAGAGCCGCTACCCCAGAGAGCGAAACTCCAGTCGAGGAGCCTCAACACATTGCATCTTCTTCAGCTCATCCTGGAGAATGATCTTCGGCATCCCAACCCGCAGCAACAACAGAAGTTATGGGGTTCCTATCTCCTGGACGTCTCAGCACTTCTACACATCTGACTTCTCCCCAGAAGGTGCAAACTGTTGAAGACACTGCCATAATTCGTGCTAGTGATCCAAAGCCCATCCCCTCAGATGAACCGGCTCTTGACTTCGACGATAATGACTGGGATGGGGACTATGACTCGCTCTTGGCACGTCCTGCACCTACTCCAGGTATAAATTACACAAAATCTATACAAGATTATGTATTATGATTTTGTATATTAACTTATTTTGCTTAATTTACAGGTGTCATCACTGTAGCAAAGCTTGTGGCTCCTCCTCCTCAAGAAGCTATTTATGAAAAAAACATAGAATTCGAGGAAGAGAGTTCTTCTTCTTCAAAAGAAGAAGATACTGTCCACGAGGAATGTTCTCCATCCACAGAGATATAACAAGAGCCTGTGATAGATGCTCAGTTAAAATTGCCTTCTCTTGCTGAAAACAGAGAAGAAGAACAAATTGCAGAAGAACCGACTGCAGATGAAGAAGTGGATGCTGCAGAAGAAACAGACCTCAATGAAGAAACAGTTGTAGAAGAACCAACTACAACTGAAGTACTCCTAGAGCTTGAAGAGCCGGTAGCCAATGAAGGTGATAAAGATATGGTAAACTCGTCAACTGAAGCTGGAGACGTTGTAGTAGCATCCTCCGTTATTGCTACTGATCCAGCACAAGTTCCTGAGAAGACAGTATCTAAACCGGAGTCAGTTAGAATGGTCACCATTTCTCCCGCAGCAATCACCGCCACTAAAACTCATGTAGTTTCGACTCCAAAAATGTCTGGAGTAAAAAGTGCTGAAGACATTGTCCCTGAAGCTCCCGGGGATCAGTTAGCCATGGTAGAAGTATCAATAACGGCTTTAACTCAACTTGCTACCAAGGCAACAACAATATCCACTCCTAGCCTTCAGAAGAGGGACTTGGTAGACATTGCCGCCACGCCGAGCTCAAATGCAGAAATGAATCTCTTAGTTGAGATTCATACTGAAACTTTCTACAAAACCCTGGCGGCTCTGATCAAGATGGTCCTGAAGAAAGGGCCTTAATTATGAAAGCTTGAAGGCTGCCATTACTCTCACAGTCAGGAACGTTGCCATGTTCAATGACACTGAGAGAGCAGCAGCACTGGAGAAGGTAGTTGAGGGACTTGAACAGCCTATTAGATAATATCTAAAGCTGTCAAGTAAAACTATTGAAAGTCTCATCCAAAGCGAGTATGATGCTTCATCTGCTGAATAAATCGCTCGGGAGACTACTTTCAATGAATCTCTCCAGAACTATAGCAGTAAAATTGCCAGAGAGAAAGCTTTACTGAATGAAAGCAAACCTCTGCTGGAAATGCATAAAGAAGCCTATGAGACTTCAAATATAAGAATTCATCAGCAAGATGATAGAATTTATGAAGTTGAGGCGGAGTTGGTAAGGCCGAAAGAGACCAAATAATCGCGGATAAAGACCAACATCTGACGCAGAGCTCAATTTTGGAAGAGAAGGTTTTCGGTGTCGAAGCTGTCATTAAAACCCTTGACGATGCCAAGGATAAAATGATAGCTACTTTCGCCGAATGCTCCTATCTTTGTACTCCAGAGGCTCGACGCACCATAGCTACTGCAACTGTGCTGAGCTCTCGTGAGAAGCGTCTAGCAGATCTGCAAAAACTGCTCGAAGATGTATCTGCTCCGCCTTAGACATTTTTGTATTTAATACAGAATTTTGTATTCTTCTGTCTTTTTCATTCTGTAATATTTCCAAGAAATGAATGAAATATTTGTTTTGTGACCCTATCATTTATTTTGAAGTTAAACAATAGGTATGAGATAGAAAATACTTATCAGAGGTAATAAGGACATGACAAGTCTTCTAAACTCAATAAATTATATTTATCCAGAGGTAATATGGACATGATAGATAATAAATCTTATTTTTTTTTAGAGTGCATAATACTATCAGAGGTAACATGAACGTGACAGATTGTAACAACTCAAAGAAAAATAGATTAATATCTATTCAGAGGCCATATGGACATGATAGATAAGAAAAGAAGTAGACTTAATATTTATTCAGAGGTCATGAGAACATGATAACTAAGAAATCTTTTTTAATCAGCTGGTAATACAGAAGATCAAAATTCTCTTTTAGGAGACAAATAATCAGCTAACCAAACATTGGTAGCTGGAGAATAAAAAAAAATTCAGACATAATATTTCTTCAAGAATTTGCTATTAGTTGGCATCATGAGCAAATCTCCATTAGGTTTAGACAACCTATAGGCACCATTGGAGAATACTGTCTCGACTACATAAGGACCTTCCCATTTTGCTTGGAATTTCCCTTTGCTCTTATGAGTCATCACCATCGGTCTTCGAACAGCTAGAACTAGCTCACCGACTTTAAATACCCTCTCTTTAACTTTACGATTGAAAGCTCGAGATATGCAGACTTGATATAGCTCAATGTGCTGTTGCGCTTGAAGACGCTTCTCGTCCAATCCTTCAAGTTCTTGGAGTCATAAGCGATCATTATTCTCTGAGGTTAACTCATTAGCAATGGCTATTCTAAGAGATGGAATCTGAATTTCCAGTGGAAGAACAGCCTCACATCCGTAAACCAGTGAGAATGGTGTAAAACCAGTAGGAGTTCGGACTGTCGTTCGGTAAGCCCATAAATATTCTCCAAGTTTCTCATTCCAATCACGTTTATTAGAAGAGACAAACTTTTTGAGAATTTTAATAATTGTCTTGTTGAAAGCTTCGGCCAAACCATTAGCAGCTGGATTATAAGCCGTAGAAGCCAGATTTTAGATCCGATTCTTATCGCAGAATCGATAAAATGCTTGACTGGCAAATTGAGGTCCATTATCATGGATTATCCTTCGGGGAATCCCAAAACGATAAATGACATGGTGTTTGATGAAGCTAACCACATTAAATATTTTTACTTGAACAAGGGGATCCGCTTCTGTCCATTTAGAGAAATAATCCGTTATGGCCAGGATAAACCGATGTCCTTTAACATAAGGAGGATTAATCGGACAAATAATATCCATGTCCCAGGCTTCGAAGGGCCAAGAAGCTGTTGTAGGATGTAAGAATTCAGATGGTTGATGAATAAAATCAGCATGAATCTGACATGCTTTACACCGTCTGGCATAATCTACAGCATCTGCTATCATGGAAGGCCAATAATACCCCATTCTTCGAATACGGTCCTATAATTTCGGACCCGGTTGATGGGCACCGGAGACAACATCATGAGCTTTACGGAGTATTTGCTTAGCTTCACTCTCAAAGAGACAACACAGCAAAAGTCCGTCATATGAACGACGATATAACATATGCAAAGAAGAATCATAGTAGAATCGAAATGATCGCCTTTTGATTGATCCAGCTTCTTTTGGATCTTCAGGTAAAATTCTATGAACCGCATAATCAATGAATAGACTTCTCCAATCCCTTTGCTGAGAAATTGATTCTGTATTATAACTCTGCTCGATATGCAAATTATTTTTGACACAGAATAAGTCTCTATACAACAAAGTAATGGTATTTTGTCTTCTGATTGGAACAGCTAAGTCTACAGCTAAACTAGCAAGAGCATCAGCTTCCAAATTTTGAGAACGTGGTATGAATTTAATAAAGAACCATTTGAATAAAAGGACCAATTCGATTACCACTTGATGATAAGGAATGAGGTCAGGATTTCTGACTTCATATGTTCCTCTGACCTGATTAACGATCAGTTGAGAATCTCCATAAGCTTCCAGAAACTCAATGTCTAATTGTTTTGCTACTTGAAGGCCAATTAGCAGAACATTATATTCTGTCACATTTTTGGAGAATGGTTCATTAAGAGAATAAGTACGGTAAATGACCATTTTATCAGGAGAGACCAAGATGATGCCTACTCCGGAGACAATATTGCCTTTAGGTCCAACCCGTGATACTCCATCAAAGTATAGTTGCCAAATGTTATCGCTCAAAGTCATGTTGCAATCCACGACTTCATCTGGAATGTCCTCATATAGCTTAGATATTTCAGGTATAGGGTGAGCTGCTAAGAAATCAGCTAATGCTTGACCCTTCACTGATTTTTAAGGTACATAGACCGTATCATAAGGAGTAAACAATATCGTCCAGGTGGCTAACCTGGAGTTAAGAATGCTCGGTTTTCTCATCAATACCCGAATATGATTTATTCTGGAGATGACATGAATAGTCTGTCCTGACACATAATGTCGTATCTTTTGAACATCAAAAACCAAGGCCAGACATTCTTTCTCCACAGGAGTATACCTGTGTTCAGCTCCAACCATCATTCGGCTAAGATAATAAATTGCCTGTTCATGGCCCTTATCACTTTTCTGTGCAAGAAGAGCGCCGAGAGAATGATCTAAGGCTCGAACATATAACAAAAATGGTCTTCCTACCACTGGAGGTACCAGAACAGGTAGATTTATAAGGTATTGCTTGATGTCATTGAAGGCTCTCTGACATGCTTCATCCCAGATAAATGATACACCTTTCTTTAATAGACGAGAGAAAGGTTGACATCTCCCAGAAAGATTGGATATAAATCTCCTGATATAAGCAATGCGACCTTAGAAACCATAGAGTTCTTTTAGATTGCGTGGAGGATGTATTTCATGAATTGCTTTGATTTTATCAGGATCAACATGGATACCTTGAGAAGTGATGACAAATTCCAAAAACTTGCCACTAGAAACTACTAAGAAAGACTTAGTGGGATTCATCTTCAGTTGATGTTGACGCATCAACTTAAATACTGTCTTTAAGTCTTGAATGTGATCAACTTTTGATCGACTTTTAATAGCAATATCATCTACATAACATTCAACTATTTTTCATAGATGTTCTTGAAAGATGTTGCTCATAGCCCGTTGATATGTAGTATCGACATTTTTCAGAGCAAACGACATAACAGTATAGCAGTAAACTCCAAGGGGTGTACGGAAAGTAGTATGTTTTTCATCTCCTGGATGCATCTTAATTTGATTATATCCTAAAAATCCGTCCATGAAAGACATGCGTTCAAAACCACATGTGTTGTCTATCATGACATCGGTAATCGGAAGTGGAAATTCATCTTTTGGATAAGCTGCATTAAGATCCCAAAAATCTATGCAAACTCAGACTTTTCTATTTTTTTTCATAACAGGAACAATATTGGCAACCCAGTCTCGGTATTGTTCTTCACGAACAAAACCACATGTGATCAGCTTTTTGACTTCTACTTCAATTGTATCCATCATATCTGGTCGAAAACGTCGATGCTGTTATTTTACAGGCCTGGCATTAGGAAGAATATTGAGTTTATGAGTAGCTAATTTAGGATCTAAACTCGACATATCCTCATAACTCCATGCAAAGATATCAATATATTTTTTAATCAATTTTATCAACTCTTTCTTTTCATCTTCAGAAAGGTTTTTACTGATGAATATTGGCTTAGACGTAGTTCCGTCTCCAACATCAATCTGGACAATTTCATCTTCTGTAGATGGCTGTCGCTGTTCAAAATGAAGCTCCCATTGAGTGTCCATTTGTTGTGCCCAAGGGTCATTTTCAAATGGCTCAGATTCACCATCAGTTTGAACCATGTTGACTGAGAATATGCACTCAGATTCATCAAAATGGTTTCCTCCAGAATATGAGGATTGTAAAAAACTGGAAGAGCATTCTTCTTTCATATCTTCTTTGTACATGTGAGATGTATCAGATTCGATGAATTGGATCTCTTCAGAATCTGAGGATTGTGAAGAACTGGAAGAAAATTCTTCTTGTATATCTTCATTAAACATGTGGGATGGATCGTATCCCAACCCATGACGAGTTTTTTGGTAAAACGGATCACCACATAATGGTAACCGTCTACCTTTGTCTTGATTGAGACCTTGCATCGTCTTCAAATCATATCCCATATTCTGGATAATCTTAAGAAATTGTTGACTATATTTGTCAATTCTGATTCTTCCTATATCTTTTTCTCTGAGATCATCTGTCTGAGTAACAGGGATATTTCTAGCCAGGCCAAACATAATTTGGTGCTTGTCTTTCTTATTAGACGGAATCACAAAATAATATTCTTCGTGACGTCTATAAGTTACACAAGCTTGTGATGATGAGGCTACAGGAAGAAGATAAGAAGAAGATGTTAGGAACCTTTGAGCATAGGGTCCAACATCGACATGAGGAGAAAAAGAATTTTTCTTATGATTAATATATAAGGTTTCCTCTGTATTTATGTTATTTTTATGTTGATGACTTTGATTATCAGCAGAAAAAGTCATTCTTTTAATAAATTTGACAGCCATGTACTCCAAAAGAAAATCTTCATTAATATGTGAATGTACAGAATGATCAATATTTACATCATTTACAAACTGACTACTACGCTTTGGATTGATTATTAATGGACCGTCATCCGTCTTCTGCGTAGACTTGTCATGGTTGATGATCAGTGGTTCTGGATCATTCGTACGAGAAGTACGTCCCTTGACATTGATCATGAGAGGTTGAACTTGGCTCTTGACTGGAACTTTCATAGATTTCTCAGACGAAGCTCGAATTCTTTCTTTAACCTTGATCACCAAAGGTTCATCATTGACAGGTTGGGGTTGGATTCGACCTTTGACTTTAATCTTCAAAGGTTAATCTTCCGGAGGATCTTCTAAGATAGATTGATCTTCTGTAGGCAATTGATCTTCGACCATATTCGATATCTCCTTCACATGCTCCTGTTTGTAGAGTATTGAATCAGAGAAATCGGCTTCAACACCCTTAAAAGGATTGATATCTGCAAATTCAATCTTCACAATCCCTTGAGAATCTACGTACTTGAAGCATTTTGGAGAGTTGACGGCACAATATTATGCTCATGTATCCACGGTCTTCCAAGAAGGATGTTGTAAGATACATCTAAGTTAATAACATAAAAAGTCACCATAGTTCGAAGATCACCAATTTGAATCTTCAGACGAATCTTCCCTAATAGTTTACTCTTTCTAGAGTTGAAACCAACTATTGTTGTACTAGTGTAAGTCAAATCATTAGTAGGAATCCTTAAGGGTCATAGCATACTCTGGAGAATAATGCTAATAGAAGACCAAGGATCAATATAAATCCTGTCAATTTCAGTAGATTCAATATACCCTGTGTAGCACAGAGGCCTGTCGTGTTTATTATGCTTCAACAGCATATCTTTTTGTGTGAAGGTAATGTTAGAAATTGCTTCCATCACACTATGACATTGTGGATACGACTATGGTATATTGTCAGGACTCTTGAGTTGAGCTAAGCATGAGTCTGCTTGTAGCAAAGCTTCGCTCAAAGTTTTTCGACTTTCTTTAGAAAGATGAAGCAACTCAAAGATAGAAAGTCTAGCCGGGGTATTAGCTAGTTGGGCTAGAATATCGAACTTGTAGGGCTTCATCACCACCCCTTGATTTAAATTAGATTTCAATGGGACGTCAAAGTGTACTGCTTTATGTTTTCCTTTCTCAACCACAGATGGTTTAGAAGGTCTTGTCTCAGCAGGAATAGGAGATGGTTGAGCTGGTAGTATTTTAACAACATTCTCCGCTTCTTTAGAAGTCCCCTCATAATCTTTGTGGTACTCTTTCCCAGATCTCGTACCAGCAAAGGTTTCTTTTTCAGACTCAGGAGAATGAAGTACCATATTGCAGGATTTAGTCTTCTTTCCCTTAATCTTCTTCTTACGAGGATGAGGGACTTCAAAACCCAATCCAACAGTAGATTTTTGACCTTGAATTTGTAAAGGAAGTCGCATTCCTTTATTATAGTTCAAGCCTTTCACCTTCGGAAAGTCATAGCCCATCTTTTTATGAGATGGACTGATTGTTGACTGTACATGTTAGTGGGTAGCGGACTTTTAATAGATGGTTCAACAGAGGAAGGAGGAATAGAGACCTCTGTAGCCACAGGAGAAGGAGGAATAGAGACTTCTGTAGCTATAGGAGGAAGAGGGGTAGAAACCTTTGTAGCCACAGGAGTAGGAATTTTTGGGACAGTAGGAAAAATTCCTATATGAGCTTTCTCATAAGCAGCAAAGACTTGCTGTGCCCTGTATATGGGGACACTATTCATTGCTAACCATTGCCGATGAGTAAGTTTAAGTTTGGTAGGAGGAGCCAAACTTGGAGGGCATATATTCAAACTCCACAACCTATCTTCCAAAGGAATACCATCCCAAAGATGATCCAAATCACCATGATCTGGAATAATAATATGAGAAATCATATTACAAGTTTTGACTTTTTGACCTTTCTTGGATTTTGAAGTTTTACCTTCATCTTCCATTTTCGGTACTAAGTCAGGATATACCCACATAATTTCACCATTTTTTAATATGAGAGGCAATAATCCTTCACTTTGCTCTCCAGCAGGCGGGAGATTCACAATTTTTATTATCGCCTTTAGGATTGGGACAGTCCCATCTGGAACTTGCTGTAGAGGAAAACCTCCAAATTGAAAAGAAATTATATTAGTTGTAACTGTATGCTCATCATTGGTTAAAGCAATGGCATTAGCATTTATCAACTCTTGGATTTTCTTCTTTAAGACATAGCAAGCCTTGGTAGGATGATTTATATATCGATGATAGATACAATACTTGGGACTGTCAGTCAGATTCACCTTATTAGGTCTTTTTGGCTCTAGAATCTAGAGTTTGCCACTCTTTATAAGATATTGAAATATTCCTGGGATATCATTGTCATCAAAAGAGTATTCTTCTTTCGGTTTGGAAGACTCCGGATTATTTAGCATCACTTTAGGTTTTGAAAGATTAACCACTAAGGTTTCCTTCCCTTTTCCATTACGATTGTCGAAATTATTACCTGAAGAGGCTTTCTTTTCTTTATCTTCTGAGACAAAGATCATCCCATGTTCACGAGCCAATGTGCCATTGGTCTCTGCTGAAACTGCTGCTATAATGAACGAGGCCCAATCTGTGAATTGAGAGCCCGTAAAGACAGTAATAGTTGGTCGCAGATTCATTTTACATGAATCAATCAATGCTGAATCTGGCATACCAGGAGGCATTTTCAAAGTTGCCTGTCAGAAATGTTCGATAAACGTCCGGGTATCTTCCTTCTTCTTTTGTTTAATTTCTATTAAGGAAGACATATTCATGTCCATGCCTCCTTCATAGAAACGGAAGAGAAACATTGCTTTAAACTCGTCAAAAGACGATATACAATTGTCGGGTAGACTGCGATACCAGTCATATGTTGAACCTGTCAAACACCCGTTGAAAAATCGAGTAAGAAGAGCACCATTCTTCTACAGATGCACAGTCAATATCAAAATAATTGATATATTGACTAGGAGAGGCCTTTCCATCAAATAACGCCATCGATTGTGGTTTGAATTTTGGAGGAAAGGGTACATCATTCCAATAAGGAGGATAAGGTTTCTTAATCCCTTACCTCTGGAGCTGATCCTTGTGCTTCAGAACTTTAAACTGTGCTTTTAGCTCATACACTGCTTGAATAGCTTCATTAGTTTGAGGAAGCACATTCGATTGGATAGTTGCCGGATGTACCGTAACCCCCACCGGAGGTGGTACATCTTCTGAAATGAGAGGATCTGGAGATGCAGAGTTTTGATTGACAACAGGCTCTTGACTAACATTATTCAAAGGTATATCAACCCCTTGACTATCTTGAGTTTGTTCTGCTACTTGCACCGGTGTTACTACTGCCGGCTGAATAGTTTGCTGAGTTATTATTATTTGATGCATACTTTGCATCATGGCAAGCATGTCCTTCAGTGATTGCTCAACTGGAGAGAGACGTTGTTCTATATTAGCAATTGACGTCTCCGGTTCATCTCCGATAGCATAGGATTCAACCTCCCTTGAACATACAGAGGGATTGGTATAGAGGTATGAATCAACGCTATCAGTTTCGGACTCCAAAGACTGGGTACCCCCAGCTTCTGAATCTGAAGATTGCAACTGTCTTTGACTTCTTAACCGGCTATGCTGATATACCCCTTCAAAGGTGTCAAGCAGCCGGTTGAACTGTTGTTGGCTAGGAGTCTGGGATGAATTACGTCTTGGACTTCGTCCTCTATTGACATGAGATGCCATATTGACTGAAGCATATGACAACTCATGTTCTTCATCATCAACTTGTTGTTGAGGCACATTGTAGCTTAATCGATCAAAAATTGACCGTTTAGAAGCCGAACAACAATATTTGATTACGATCTGGTGACACTCGCAATGGTAATTTTCATGGGGGAGTGTTACAGGAGATTTTCTATTTTTACGCTTTTGTACGAGTAATTCGCGTAAATCAGAAGGAGTAGAAGGAGTTGTCTTCTTTATTATATTTGGGACAGAGAAACGTTTAGTCCCTTGCGTATAAAAAAAGATTACTGGCTGCATTAGCAGAACCAAACTGCACATTTTTACGCGCCTGGAGTTGCGTGCATAAATCCTGAGATTTTTGTGCACAAAGGACTCCATCAGCATTACGCATAATCTGAAGGTTTGGTACTTTACGTAAAGCAGTATAAGAAGGTTATTGGTAAAAAACTGAAGTTTTACCAACAATATTATTCTTTTTTTACACTGCATGCATGTGGGCAAATTTATTTTAGATGCAAAGGCATCATTGTAAATTTTATCTACTCTGTCGCCGATAGGAGATTTACCTTTACGCGTAGAGCGCAAAACATGAATATCTGCCACGTCACAGACATAAGATTTTCCTTTACGCGTAGAGCGTAAAACTTGGGTGTCTACTTCGTCACAGACGGGAGACTGATTTTTACGCGCAGAGCATAAAGCTTGATTTTTAAGCGCAGAGCATAAAACTTGGGAGTCTACCACGTCACAGACGGAAGACTGGTTTTTACGCCCGGGGCGCATCACTGAAGTAGAGACTGCCTCGTCACAGACGGGAGCCTCCACAACAGGAGTGGAAAGGATTCCTTTGCCTTCAGAGACAGCATGGAGATCCGAGGATGCTTTGGACTTAGGAATCCAAACTTTTCACGGATTTTGCGATTTTTGAATATTGGGGCAGCGAATACTACCCCTAGTTCGGAGCATTTCTTCGTAAGCAGTCTGGTCGAAGTGAACAAACAGAGTCTTCTTTGTCGATCCGACCGACACATCATCATATTGAGCGATTGCTTTCTCGTCAGAGGAGAAAGTCGTTCCCAGCAGAGTCGCCATTTTGTTTCACTTAACAAAATGCCTAAAATTGGCTTTTGAAAGAAAACTAGAAAAAGTACAAAGGTACAAATTGTTTCTGGGAAGTATTGCTATGGAAGTCTGATCTGAGAGTGATAACTTTCTTTCTTGGACCATACGATGATGATGAAGAAAACTGCTTGAAGAAGACGAAAAATCGGAAGAATTAAGTCACCAGAAAGGTATCGAATAATGGCAATGATGGCACAGTCGAATGCTTTCCTGCTTTGCTTCACCTTGTTCTTGAAAAAAAGTTGAAGAAATGCTTCTGGGAATATCACTCTGAAAGTATGAGTTTTCTCAGAATCTCCTCTCCTGTATATCTCTCTTGATGATGTCTTGTGTTAAAAATAAGTCTATTTATAGACTAGACCCTCTGTGCGTAAAAAGCAACATAATCGGGTCTCTACGCAAGCAACTGTCACCCATGATTGGAAATCAACTCTACGCGTGATGACACGTGTCCCATAACTTCAGTAATATAGGGAGAGCACGTACACACGTTCCTCGATAAGTATGGCATGAAAGCCATGTATGCAGACCACGTTCTCACATAGCCAGAAAAGATTGGGCGTAAAAATGACCCAAAACAGACTTTCTGCATAAAGTAGCTGACTGGGCGTAAAATAACCCAAAATATACTTCCTGCATAAAATGGCTGAAAAATAGCCTTGATCATATAATTAGCTCAATTAAACTTTACGCGCACAAAAGCCTTGAGCGTAAAAGCTCGAATAGCTTTCGTGTGTAAAATAAGCAGTCTCTTGAGCGTAAAGTAGCCCATCTGTACATTAAACGACAAGTATTAGATTTGGTGTAAATCAAATCTTCTCGGCTTCTGTGTAATCTGTTTTCAGAAAGTCATTATGTCAGAACAGTATCATGCACATTAAATGCATGATCTGACAGCCTGTCTTCTGCGTAAAGGTTTGAGGATGGTTCTTGTGTAAAGTAGCTCGTGTAGAGTTTTACTCTGTTTGATTTCTGCGTAAAGTCTGAGTCTGACTCTGTTTGACTTGCATAAAGCTCTCAACTTTTTTGACTTGGTCTATGAAGTACTTTTTACGCTCCTACAATTTCGAACTCTCATTCGACCACCTTGATTTGCATCTTGCTTGACTCCTTCTACCATAAATTCTTTGTTTCGTGCTTAGTAAGATGACTACACTAGTATATGCTCATAGGTTAAACACATGGCTAGAAGGTTATATTCACAATTAATATGCATTGAGATTTTATTTGTGTTATAAAGGCATTTATTTTACTAGAAATATGATCTTAAGGATTAGTTAATTCCAAGTTGGGTAGTAGCATATTACCGCTTTCAAGGGATAGTTGGAATTTTATTTTGATATTACAAGGTGGTATACACAAGGGGATAGCTAGATCGAGAAAACAAATTGATTTGATTTTGATTTTGAAGGTGTTTGAAAAATATTTATGATTCATTTGATTATAGCTATACATCCTTGAAGAGATATACAGTTAGTTGCAAAGAATTTTTAAATTTAAATGCTGCTATAAGATTTATGAGGGCGGTTGATAAGGCTTGGTTTTAAATTAGGTTGTATGGTTCACAATTAATAAGTTCGTAAAATTTTGAATTTTAAGTTTGGAGTAAGGTTATTAAGAATTTTGGTTAAAAATATTTTGAAGGATATATAATCAAATTGAGGATCTATTTTTAACTCTTGTATGAATTCCGATTGTTAAAAACCTATTTAAATTTTGAGTTAAGATTTGGATTAATAATTGAAGAAAAAAAAATATGGATTTGATTTGTGACACCATAAAGGTTTATTCGGGATTGATTAGAAATTTTGAAAATCTTAAATTATGATTTTGATGTGACTAGATAAGGTGGAAAGGTTAGTTTATGATACATTTTTGGAGATTTTTTTGTGATATGATAAAGGTTATCTTGAGGTTGATTAAAAGAAATTTAAATTTTAAGTTATGAGTATGATTGGCCGCTTAGAAAGATAGGTGTACGTGGATTTGTCTGTGTGACTGGATAATGAAATGTGGACACATTATGAGGTTTCTTAAATAGGTATGTGATTCTTAAACTTTCTCCTGTCATGCCAGAAAAGTATCAGGGAAGGATACAAATGACTGGTAACTTCATATTAAGAATGCTGGTGGTTACAAATTCCTTTGACTCAGTTATACTGAACACCAGCAAATACATCCATGCCTAAATTATATTATCAAGCACCTAGGTCAGAATTACATAGGCAATAGTTTTAACCTAACATGTGACACAAAGAGTGTGACACAGCTGAGTCTTTCCAGAACAGAATTCACCATATAGTTCTGTAATGTACCAAGTTTCAATTCCACCTGCCAACAATATACCGATAAGGTAAAAGTTTTAGAAGTGCTACTCCCATAACAAAATACTAGCATTTTAAGTTCCTAATAACGTAGAGAAGCTCTAATATTGGTAGCACAAAAGTTACCATCCAAGATAGAATGAAGTTATCTCGATTCGGAAGTGATTTGAATGATTTTGAGCCTCTGAGAATGAAGTTGGCTAGCACTGGTAAAGCCCAATGGAACCAGCTTTGAAGCTATTTAATAAACAACACAAACTTACACTTTGTAGAACTTTAAGGACTGACAAAAGAAAAAATGAATCACAAATTTGTGAAAATAAGCATGCCTGCTTCAATGATTTTGTCAACTTTTGCTTCACTGATTCCTTTGATTTGCAAGAGATCTTTCCTTGGTGAATATGCCACAGATTCCACGGTGCAAAGACCAGCATCTTTGGGCTTCTTTACATCAAGAGTAGCTATTCCAGATGCCTTCGTAATATGATATATTAAATAAGCAATTAATAGTGGTAAAACTAGAAGGTTGAACCAGACGGTAATTTTGAGTTGACAATTAAGTTATGAGAAAACACAATACATTGATAGAAGTTCCATATGTTACATGATAAATCAATATCCTGTTAGTTTCCTACATGGTCCAAGGAGCGTTGACACTATTTAATTCAAAAACAATGCTGTAAGTTAAAACATCCGTCAAAGGAACATGCAGATCCTTCTATGTTGCAACTTGCAAGGATAAGAGTATAACATAGACACATACGGTTACGGCACCAATTCTGTTATGTCCTAGCTCCTGTCGTGCCAGAAAAGTATCAGGAAAGGATACAATAAGATATCACCAATTTTGAAGTATATGTGCTTCTTATGTGAAATATAACAAAATAGCAAGGTGACGTATACTACAATCTAAAGGGAGTACTGGCATCTAGTGTCTGAGACAGTCGTTATTTGTGTTCTGAAAAATTAAATCAATGTCCTGTTAGTTTCCTACAATTTAAGTTCTAAGTACATGCATTCTTGACTCAATTTTCTTATTTTTTATTTGTGAAGGTTATCAATCGAAAGAAGAAGAAAGAAATCAGTATATTGCTTGAAGCTTCTCCTCTACAACCAAATTGAGATGAATTTTGTCATAGATAGAAGACAATTTGCACTTTTTGTTCCAAAGTAGGGCAATGTATGAAACAAACTCGATCAAAAATATTTGTGTCGAAGTATGGTTCTTAATTCAGTACTAATTGTTTTTATAGTTCATGTATCAATATGGCATGATGTACTTTGGCTTGACCTTAGCATTACAATTGATGTATTTTGTCTACTGAATCCAATTAGTTTTTATGATATCACGTGTTTGGTTTTATTTGAAGGAGTTTCCAGTTTTGTACTCTGATTGTGATCAAGTATATATCAATTAACTATTTCTTTAACTTATTTTTGATTTGTTATACATATATATATATATACTTTGTTCAGATTGATTCTTGTATTTGATTCTGAGGAACAGCTAGCTTTTATGGCAACGGCATGTAAATGTACGTTGTATTTGATTATGAAGAACAACTTTATGGCATACAAATGTACGTCGTATTTGATTCTGAGGAATATCTTTTACGGCATACAAATGTAAGCCATATTTGATTCTGAGGAATAGCTTTTACGGCATTCAAATGTAAGCCATATTTGATTCTGAGGAATAGCTTTTACGGCATACAAATGTAAGCCGTATTTGATTTGAGGAATAGCTTTTACGGCGTTCAAGTGTACGCCGTATTTGCAACTGAGGAATAGATTTACGGCATTTATGTGTGCGCCATATTTGATTATGCAGAATAGCTTTAACAGCATACTAAATATGCCATAAATGGTTGTCTAACATTTGGAGAAAAATAATTACAGCGTTCAGTTGTGTACATTTACGGCCTGTATTTAGACATTTACAGCGTTTATCCTCGCGCCGTAAATAGTAGTGTCTTTTATGGCATAGTCTTTTACGGTGCCAATATGAACGCTGTAAAAGGTCTTTTACGGCGTGTTTTGCGTGCCGTAAATGAACATTTTCTTGTAGTGATTGCAAAAGTTTTGAAGAAGTCAAATTTATATATTTAAATATGGATAGGCGACCAAGATAAATATGGTAGTCCATATTAGTTGCCATATCACTCATGGCCATGATAGTAGTGTATACACAAGTGTTGTCAGTCATCTCCAAGATCATGTAGTTATATTTCAATCTTGACTCACTCTCGCGACATTCCCTCAAATCTAGATCTTTTATCGTGACCACCAAATTATTTGAAACTTGAGAAATGATTAGATTGTTCCTCGACCATACTCCATCTAATTGGCTATCATATCTCTAGAAACTATATACCTAATTTATTTACCTTGATCTACTAGAATCTGATTTATCTTTATTTCATGCGTTAACTTGGTCATTTATTTGTGCGTTAATCATTATCTCATGTACCCCCACTTTCTATTTAAATTCTTTTGTGTCCTTTATCGTGGCTTGGATATTTTGAGTATAACACTAGACTTTTTCAGCCAACAAATTCCATATGCAAGACCTAGACGAGTCCACCTTCATATAGGTATATCATGTCCCACTAAAACACGTCCCCTTGTACTTTATTTTTATGATGCGACTTTTAAGTCAAAATTGTTAGCTATAAACCCCACCATAATACTATGGTCCTTTCTGACTTCGGTTAGAGGTCAAATCTTATGGTCCTTTCTGACTTCGGTTAGAGGTCAAATCTTGACTCAATTCTTTCGATCCGATATGTGATTTTGTTCTACTTAATTCCTTAATATGCTTTACTTTATGTTTTATCTTTATTACCTAACCCTTATCCTTTTTATTTTTGTGCGTTAAACTAGTAACTCTCAATCATTGTCCAAACCATACCACAACCATTGAACCTAACCAAAATTTCCTTCCAAAATGTTTGGCACTCCCTTTTGATGATTTTTATTTGACTTCCCCATGATACATGCAACCTTGTTTCTTTTGATTCCCTTGTGCAAAGATAATAGTTGTATCATGACACCCTTCAGTCATACGGGACTAGATTAGAAAGTCCCATAAAGGAGATTAGTATTATCATAAAAAAAGAATAATTGTGTGATTATAGACATTAGTGAAATTATATAGTAAACCATATAAAAGGGAACTGAGAAAGTTGATATTACGATATGAGCAAAGGACAGTAGATTTCTCGATTGACATATTAGTTTTTCGAGGTAAATCCGTTATTGAGAATTTTTTTCATAATGATAAATAGGGTGTTTTAGTTCTCAAAGTTACCCCAACATTGAGGATAAGTTTTTCTTTTTTTTTTAAATTCTTGATGATTTAAGGATTATATTTTTCTATGATGATTATGAATACAAATTTCATGATTTAGATAGAAATTGATTTTGCTTCAACTAAATTAATTGAAGGTTATTAAATTTTAATTTTCAAGGAAAGACGAAATTTAGCTTGAGGAAAAAGATATATATATATATATATATATATATATATATATATATATATATATATATATATATATATATATATATATATATATAATTATATAGATATATTAAAGAAGAAGAGTAGAGATTATTTGAATTGAAAATTTCGGAACTCATGGAATTTCTAGTAAGAGATAACGGAATTAGAATATATATTTTGGAATAGAAATTTTGTGAAAAAAATTTCTCGAGGGCGATTATCAAATTAAACAAAGGAAGGAAGGAATTTAAGTTTATGGAATGTAAATTTTAAGAGGAAACCAAAATTGTAAAAGGTGATTATTGATGAGATAATATTGACGATTCAAGGATTATGACACAACTCAAATATTGAGTTACTGATCTTAGATTGAGATCGAGGAAGTTATTAACAATCTTTGAGATTTCCGCATATCTAGGATTGATGGTAGTAAATAGACACGGAGGGGTTGTCATGCACATGGTCATTTCTAAACAATATCCGTTGATTTTTTTCAGCCAACTAAATAGCCCATTTTCATTAGTGTCGTTTCCCTCTCTTCGCCCAAATGTTTCGATCGTGTTTTCATATTAAGAAAATTCTTCAACCTACTCAACCCTACCTATCCTAATTTTTCCTAAATTTCGAGGACAAAATTCTTTTAAGTTGGGTAGGATGTAAACCCCCTACATTTCTACTATAATTTTTTTATATAATTTTGTTTTAAATATTTTTGCTTTGTATTGTACGTCGCATAGTCGTATTGTACGTCACGCATAAGCTCGTATTTTTGTATGGCTCGTCGAGTGCGAATATGTGCGAAGTATATATCTTTGTAAAAATATTTTATTTAGAAGCATGGTTTTTCAAATAATAAATAAATAAATATTTTTATTTCGTAAAGTTGTAAAAAGCGTCATATTGAAAATTTTTAATTCTTTATTTTACATCATGGAAGTTTATATAAATAGTAATTTGAAAACGAGATTTTATGCAAATGCTCATTTTATACGAGACATATAAATTTATATATATATATATATCTATTTTTAAAATTTATTTAATATTAATATTTTATTATTCAAAAAGTATTTAAAAATATTGATTTGGTTTAAATTTAATTGATGGTGATAATTTAAATTTGAGAAAATTTTATTGACTTTATTTTAAATAGCTTTTATTTGAAAATGGAATTTATCTATATAAATTTAGATTAGATTTATCTAAAATTTGAATTGGATTTAGATTTTATTGGAGAAAATTTTAAATTAATTTGAATTTATTTATGAAATTATCCTATGGGCGTTTAAACGATCATAGTCCTTATCCAACTGGGAATTCCCATCTCCTATAAACGGAGAGATACTCCACCATAATTCTCTACCACAACCACATTGTGCATCGTGTCTGTGACCATCCAGTATCTTATTCCATCAATTATAATTACATTGATTCTCCGTGTCCGACAATCCCGGACACCATAAATACAGCGCACTCCGTCTCCCGGCAACCCGTCTCTCCCCGACGCCAGCAAACTCAGGCAACCCGAACGCCCGTGCTCCTCCCCGGGTGTCACCATCGTGCTCCCTCCTCTCGGCCAACCACGACCACTTTCGACAAACCCAGTACCAACCCGAACCAACCACCACGGACCTCCTCCACCATTGCTGTCCCGACAAATCTCACCACACCCCATCGACACAACAACCTCCGCCGTCTCCCCAAAGATTCGGCCATCGCCGCCAAAACCACCACACAGTAGAGAAAGGAAGGGGGAAGACCTCACCTGAGCCCTCCATCGTGCTTTCTCCATGTCCAGCCGAGCCCGGTCCCTTCGACTTTTCGCTCGAAACTCGATCGCCGCAACCAGTTTCCTCCGTCGCACGCGACAGCCAAATCCTCCGCCGTGCCAGTGGTGCACCAAGTCCATCCGGCCACCCGACGCCGTCCCCCTTCGACGCTGCCCCAGCACCTTCGATCCGCAGTACTGCTCGAGAACCCCGTGCCGGTGCCTAGAGCCGTCGCGCCACCAACACTTTACCGACGCGCCACCGACCGTGCGCCTCCTCCTCGCGCGGGTGCTCCGTTGAAGCACTGAAACCCCCGGCCGCCTCCTTCTCCTCGCGTGGGTGCTCCGCCAAAGCACTGAAACCCCCGCGCGCCGCCCGGCGTGCCAGCACACGATCGTTGCCGCCTTTCTCGGCCCGCGTCCTGACCATGCCCGGCCAGAAAACCCCATCGTCGCCGCCTTCGCAAGCCACCGCTGCTTCCTCTCCTTGTCGGCGAGCGCGTCCCCGCTGCCGAACTTCGTCGACGCGCCACTACTTTCCGCCGAACTCCTCCAGTAAGTCTCTGATAACTCATTCCTCCCCTTTTCGACTTCTCTAACCCTTTTTGTCGTTTTATGAGGAGAATTTTCCTCTTTCCTTTCTAAACATATCAGCCTACTGTGGTTTATTATTTCTTAGCTTTTGGGTTATTAATTTATTAATATTATTGTTTTACTAAGTTACAGTAACAAGAAGAACCTATTGTATTAATATTACTATGCAGTACTAAGTATGTACCATGTTTTATTATTAAAATAAAATTTAATTATTATTTACTGGTACTGTTAGGATTATTATATGTTTATCTACTGGATATTTTGGTAGATTATCTGTTCATAAACTAAATCCTATTTTTACCTAATTAAGAAAATATAGTTTTTCCATCATCTATAAATCTATAATTTCACCAACTAGAATTTGTGTGTTATAAAATATTTTTAGTATTTCCAAGTATTTAAACTAGAAATACTCTTGAACTAATAAAATGCAGTTTTTAAAACCATCATATTTATTTCAAGTAATTATATAGAAATATCTTACTAAGTAATTATAGTTTTGACCAAAAATGATTTTTTAGATTCTCGAATAACTTTATATATTAATAAAAATTAGTTACCAAAATTTAGTACTGATTTTATTTTTAAGGGTATTTTAGACTAAATAAAAACTTGTTTCAAATAATACAACATTTCAAGAATATATATAATATATATATATATATATATATATATATATATATATATATATATATATAATATGTATCACTATTTCTAGTGAATTCCCATTGACTATCTAAGTGGTCGTGACTAATTTAAACTTCTAATTCCTCGCGACTTCAGACCTCTATCCTTCGAACTTGACTGTGGGACAATTCGAGACTCTGCAGAACTTCGTACCACACCAGCCGTAACACCAGACAAGACACCTTGCCTTTACTGTTTACTTTCTTGCTCAATACATGCATGTTTTATTTCTTATCAAGTTGTTCTTTCAAAACTATATATAGATGCAAATTATTATACTTTACGTAATTGGATTGGAGTTAAGGGACTACCATATTTTAGAGCATCTCATAAACTGTCACGATGTGGCACGGGTTGTGTGAGAGTTGTGAGTCGCATATAGCTTCGGACTTGCGTACCGACCGTACATCGATGCGTATAGGACGTGCATTAGGATATGACTACATGTTCAGTACACACATAGATTTGGGCTGATAGTGTCTCGTATGAACGCTACTTACTGCCCCGGGGCCGATAGTGACTCGGATGAGCGCTACTTTCTGCCCATGGCCGATAGTGTCTCTTATGAGCGCTACCTACTGCCACTCTCTCTCTCCATCTATGCTGAACACCTAAGCTCCTGCGTAGAACGTTGTCTTCTAAAGTGTATTATTCTACCTAGAATGGTTATGAACCTTTACGCATGTATATTTTCTATTGAGCTCTTACTATTCAGTTTATGGCATGATATTATGTGTCTTGTTACGTCCCTCTGAGGACCTGGTTATCTCTCCAGGTGTGTGCTTCTGTGATATTTGCAGATGTTCTAGTCGAGGCCATGATCTTCTCTATCCTTTCGAAGATGATTGTACTTGGCTCGTCTTGTTATTTCATCTATTCCTTCTTGTATATTTTATTTGAGATAGTTGGTAGTGGACTTTGTCTCCGCCCAACTTTTGTACAAATTAAAATTTTGTGTTGATTCGTATTTTATATTGATTCTTCTATTGTGGATGAGATTAGTATCATGGATTACTGTATTTCACAGCTTATGTATACATACGATGGTTCCATATATTGGAGTGTACTTCGTATGTATGCAGCTAGCATGGGTACGTACCTAGTCCTAAGTATTTTGGGACTAGGGCGTTACACCTGCATACCAAGTTTGCTCCGATACTAAGAAGGTCGACCAAAATGCCCTTTTGGCGGACTCACGACCTGATCTAACGTGCGAATTTGTGCATGACCCACCGGAATCCAACTTTGGACATAAGATTGGGTTCGTACAATCAAACAAAAACCGTAGACATGTAGTTTGATGACTTTAGAGACCGTAGATACTGTCATACCTTTTGGTACAAAGCGGGTCCAACGGCAGAAATTATTTTGAGCCAAAATTACGATTTGACTGAAGTAGGCCTTGTAGACCATGTTTTATTTGATTCAAGTAGACGTCGTAGATCTTGTTTTATTTTATGCAAGCAAACCTCGTAGATATTGTTTTATATTCATGCAAAGTAGACCTCGTAGACATTGTTTTATTTTATGCAAAGTAGACCTCGTAGACAGTACTTTATTTTATTATAATGTAGACCTCATAGACCATGCGGTGTAGTTTTTCAGCCAATCACACATCGAAAGGAGCACTTCAACACACTTAGATAGCTATGTTTCCTCGTCTCGCTCTTATATATATTTTATACAATTTTCTGTCTCTAGTTTTTTGTATTACCATGTATAGTAGATTCTCTCATCATGTATTTTATGGCTAACCTCTGTTTTATAGTCATTATTATATATTAGAACTGCACTCAATGAATTGTACTCGTTCCATTCCTGACTGGAAACCAACATTTTTCAGATAATCACCTGTTACGTAGTGCTTGGACCATCGGGGAAGACATGGGTATATGCTGAGGTCAACCATAGAAGACTAGTTAGATGATTGGCAATTTTCAATATTTGTAAGATTTTATATTTTTCTTCAAATATAAAACTTGTGAATATTATAAGTTTAATTTTGTTTTTGTGAATGAGAAGAAAGTTATTATTTATATGATTTGAGCATCATGGCCTTGACAGCGTTCTACCGCCGACACTACGGTGTTGGCTAGCTTGGACACGCACTCGTATCCTGAAAAGCGGGTATTGGTCGTAACAAGTTTTTGTGGTCACCCATACAGGTCAATTTTTACAAACTGTGCGAACTCGTGATAGTACTTAAGTTAGTCGTACTATTGCGAGCCTGCGACTTGGAAGTGGTCATTCGCAATTAGGATTGATTTGATTTGATTTTAGGACAATGACTAGGACTAGGAAATCCTTTATGTAAGTTGACTATTGGGTAGTTAAGCTTACTACGTAGGTCGTGTGATTTAGCCAATGATTTATTGAATTCAAAAAACCTATTATGTGACTTAGGGAATTTTTCTAGAGTGATAGACCATTGTATTTGATATGATGGCATGACCTAAGGTGGGTAGACTATTCGCCTAGACTTCCTAGGGTTCAACTCCTAATCTTGACCACTAGTAAAATTTTATCTTCTACCCTCTCTAAACATCATCACCATATCCAAAAATTTGTATTACTATTTATTTCTCTTTGGCCATAAGTAACCATTTTCATAAGAGTCATTTATCTATTTCCACCTATGTTTTTGAGCTTACCTGATCAAATTATCCATATATCTATTCTGAGTTTGTTGAAATTCAAGATATATATATATATATATATATATATATATATATATATATATTTATATATATATATATATATATATATGTGTGTGTGTGTGTGTGTGTGTGTGTATGTGTGTGTGTGTGTGTGCGTGTTTTCCATCGATCTTTGAATAGAAATTAAAATTTATATTTCTCTCTTGACCTCGATCATTTTCTTCTAATCAATTGTGTGATTTTCAAAATTGGTATTTTCACCTAAATGACAGATTCTTTTTTTTTCTAATCATGATCCGCTAGTTGAATCTCTAAAAACTCTTTGGAAATTCTTAGGGATATAGTCAGAATAATATTGATGACTTACGATGGCAAGACAGTAGCGTACTATCAACAATTATCTGAGTTATGAAGACTGCAGGGTTCACTGCAGCCAGCAGCGCACTAGTGAGACACGACCCCTTAAACTTCAAATTATTTCAAGTAAACGTAGGTTATCGACTGTTGTTAAAATTCTGTCTTAGTTGTCCTCCTTTGATTAGTTATTTTTATGTCAATATTGGATAGAGCTAATAAAATATCCGATAATCATATCATATTTGAGTCATAAAACCAAGGGTTTACTACAGCTAGGTGTACACCTGCGAGACATAAATTCTCGGTAAAATGACTTAAGACATCATTACAATTTTCGGATACTATAGAGGTTAGGAAAATAATTTACATGTCTCATTGATTCAAAGCCAATACTAGTGGAAATTTTATAAGTTGGGTAGCATGCCTCCCAACCTAGCATCTTGCTGTCCTTGTGACCTATTAACGAGGTAATTAACTGACACTAGTAAGTTTACCTAGACTATAGAGTTTAGAGGTCCCTCACCCATTGGTCGACTAAGGCCTTAGACGAAAAGACACCAGGACAACTATAGAGGCACCAACACCGGACGAGTCTTAGATTTTGATGAACTTGAACTACTTGTGCCTTCTTTCAATCATAAATCTAACGTAATTATATTTTCGACTATCGTGACTGACGTCGCTATTATAGCCTAGTTTTTGTAAAATTATTATATATCGAGATTGTTCAGGACATCTTTATTGGGGACGTCCACTAACATATTGTTTAATTAGAATCGGTATATTATGGTCTGATCAACCTTAGTGCATCGGTTCGCTCTTTATATGATTGACCTATGTGGATTGAGATATAGATGCCTCTAGGATCTCATCCGCGACTGCCTTGACAACTCTCTTTGAATTATTCAATCGCCCTTGGAACCTCGTATTCACATTCGATCCCCTCTCCCTTGAACTATTTATTATTTTTGCCTTACTTAATTCAAGAAAATAAATAAATGCTTGTATTTGAGAGAGGATAGACACAAAATATCCCCCTTAGTTCACCATATCACCTATGGCAATGAAAGCTATTACACAATCGTTTTCATCGATTTGAAATCGGAGAACAATCTTCAAACATGATTCATATCCACCAAATCAAATTATCTATTACGTCGTGTAGTATTCTTTTATAATCAAGAGTCGAGGTACAATATCATGACCTTTAAATTTTTCTAACCTCTTTCATCCTAAAACTGTGTCTAAGTTTCTCGAGTGAATAGATGGTAACTCCTTCCAAATTTTAGGATTTACTAGGATTATCGATTGGTTAGGACAAATTGGTTTCCACTAGGATGACAAATTAGTGCCTCATGAATACCCCCTTTCTATTTAGATCATTTGGTGTCCCTGACCGTGAAATTGATATTTGGAGTGCGAGATCAGCAGTTACCTTCCAACAAATTTTATATACAAGACCTAGATGAGCCCACCTTCATGTAGACATATCATGTTCTACTAAACCATGCCCCCTTGTGCTCTATTTTCCTGATGCGACTTTCAAGCCAAAACGACTAACTAGAACCCTTACCGTAATACCGATGTACTTCCTGACTTCAATTAGAGACTCAACATCGACTCAAATCTTTTGACCCAATATATGGTTGTGATATAATCGAAGCCCACTACGCACATGCCACTAGTGTGCCACTCAATTGAGTCTTCTTGTGCTATTTAAACACAAAAGGCACATTTTTGGGCTTTAAGAACCTAGTTAACCAACCCGACTAACAATTAGCCCAACCACTTGAGTTGAAACCCATTCTAGGTTACCCTAACCTAATAGGAATGGTTCAAATTAATTTTATAGGATCTTGTCCAGCCAATATAGATTAAAATCCAAGATTCATTCAATCAATGATTGATATCCAATTAGGGAACCCATGGAGACCCAGTTAAACCCATCCTTGCATATCGCCATATTTGGACTATAAGGCCAAACTTATGAAATAGGTCCTGACACATATTATGTAGGCTCTATCTCATGGTCCACTTATACCCCGTCCATAAATTCCTTAACCGGATTCCTTCCTAGCCATGTTATGCGATGAATGGAATCCCGTTGTACCAACTTTTTTCAGTATGCTTGACCAAGACCTCTCCTATTACCTTGATAAAACGTGGCCAATACATAAGTAATATTGAATAAGTAACACCTTGGCTTCCTATAGAGTCTGTGACTATGATTAGAAGTATCTTATATCCTCATATAGCCCTTGAGATTTGACCTTCATAGAAGTTCTATTACAGTATTTTCCACGATTAACCAATTTTTATACGTTGGGTAGAACATTGACCTTAATGTATTCTATCTTTTAGAATGGAATGCCAAACTTGGATTCCATCCGTAACCGTTCTTCCATCTGTTTGGAAGTTGTGATACGATCTTCAAATTGCTTTTATATCCCTTTGCTCATGCGTTGAGATAACCATGGTAAAAGATCGCAACCTTGATTCTTCAAATACCATTCTGTCATAAAATCATGTCTTAGTTTCAATTTCGAGAATAAAAATTTTCTAAATGTTTAGGAAAATCTTTCTAAGAATTAGTAAATGATTGGGATAGATTGGTTTCAATTGAACTAATAAAATAATGATTCACAGAGTCCACTTCTATCCGTATCGTTTGATAACCATATCGTGACTTTGATCATTAGAGCACAAAATTGGATTTTAACTTCCAACAAATTACACACTCATGAACTAGACGAGTCACTCTACACACATGACACACAGGTCCCACACAAACACAACTTCCAGTGCTCCATTTTAATTACACCACCTGTAGAACACTTTTTTCCCTTAGGATAAACTATAGATACCTATTTCATCCTAATTGATTTTAACAATACAATATCGACCCATTATCTCAAATAAACTGAATACCCATGATACATGCAAGATGCATCATGCCTATGACATATGCTTTCCACGCAAGCAAGCACATGCCTCCTACACGATACCAAACACCAACCCGCTTACCCTAGTCATTATGACTTAAAGATTCCAAATACTTACCTAATCGAATTCTATAGCAAGGTTTCGTACTTATTATAGACTATCATCTCTTGGCCTATGGATTATTCTTTTCTGAATACTGCAATATCACCTCTTAGTTTCCCATGTTAAACGAAGAATGAACGACACGATTTAGTTATATTCAAACAAGAGGTCCCTACCAGCTTGTCGGAAGCATGACCCTATAGGAGTGATATTAATTGTAACAAGCCTCCTATACAAGTTATTAACCAGAATGCCATGATAATATCTAGGCTCACTTAGAATTCATGACTGCGATCAGGAGTGTCCAATATCCTAATGCCTCTCCCTAGAAATTATCATTTTCGGAAGTCTTGTAACTTCGATTTTTCACGGTTAGCCAACTTCTATAAGTTGGGTAGGGCATTGCACCAAGAATACCCTACCATATAAAATAAGGCACCAATTTGGATTCGTTCTATTAACCACCTCCTCCATCGTTTCAGAAACCGAGTTACGATTGACATATTACTCTTCTTACGTATTCAATCTCGTATTCTTTGACATTAGGCTTATTTTAATTTCGAGGATAAAATTTTTATAAGTTGGGTAGGATGTAAACCCCCCATATTTTATAAAAATTTATTATTTTATTTAAAAATATTTTTGGGCATTTTTCATATTTATAAATAGTTAATAAATGATTGCATGATATATATATATATATATATATATATATATATATATATATATATATATATATATATATATATATATATAATATATATATATGTGTGTGTGAGTGTGTGTGTGTGTGTGTGTGTGTGTGTAAAACTAGTAAGTAAATATTAGTTCTTAGTAAAATGTTTATAAATTATTTCATTAAAATTTCTCTACAAGCCTTATAATATTTAGTTTTAGATTTTTAGGAAAAGTTTCCTTGAAATTTTTAGTGTACATCTAGGTACATATAGTATGTATAGTAATATAGTTATATATGTATAAGTAATATATATACAAATAGGTATATAGAATATAATAATAAAAAAAGAAAAAGAAAAGGAAAAACGAACAGTAACTCCTTATTCCCGAATACCCATCTTAAAAAGCCCTGCGCATAGAACCAATAGAGAGCAGATTTGATGAAATGAAATCTTAAGCAAATTACAATCCCATCTCTTAACCAGCTAAACCGTAATCCTCTTATCATTAAGATTAATCCAAATCCATGTCCACAACAAGATTTCAATTCTTGATATAACCGATTAAGAAACCTTAATCCTCTTCGAGACAATTTCCTCGTCTCCTCGGTTGTTCATTTTATGAACCAACTATTCTGGTACGTACACAACCTATAGGTCTACAAGTCCCTTCAATTATTTTAATTTCATATGCCCTAGGTTGTCCAGAAATTCGATGTCAAGTTGTCGAAAAATTGCCCAAAACAGAACATAAAAACAGCCCCAAAACCCTTATTTGGAAGGCGAATTAGAGCCGACCCGCCAACGATTTGGAAAAAAATACCTGAATAACATTGAAGACAACATATATGACTACAACACCCTGTTTGTAGATTTTAATTTCATCGACAGTATGTCGAGAAATCGGAATCCCAATTTGTCGAAAAATTATTTTCAAAACTGTCAAAAACTTTAGAAAATCTCCGATACGGCGTGCACCCCGACAAACCAAACGTCGTGGTCGTAACCCATAAGCATCAAAAGATGCATATTAGCACCCTGAATTTCGGGTTAATTTTTTTCATTTTATTTTATTTCCTGATTGATTGGTTTTGATAAATAATTATTTGTTATTTTTCCTTAAGTGTACTTTCCCGTGCCATTGATATTTGGAGTATCAGGGATGTTCAACTCTGGAAATCTTCTTCACGAGTTTTGGAGTGGACACGATTACCTCCATGACGGTATATGGTGTCCCACCCAAACTTGTTCCCTTGTGCTCTTTTTGCTTTGCTGAACTTCGGGTCGAATTAGACCGTTTGATTATTAATTGATTTTCCCACTCTTTTTCTTGATCATTTTTTTAGCACGTTACCGTGACTTCTAATTTTGGAGCGCAAGACCAGTTATTTTCTTGAAACCAACTTCTCATGTTTGATCTACTCGAGACGCTCGTCACCCATGACCTTCGTGTCCCACTCAGACACGCCTCCTTGTGCTCCATTCGCTTCGCACAACTTTTCCGACACGTGACCGATTTTATTTCACTCCACGGCGTCACAATTATTTTCCAACTTGATTTGTGGGTCCCCTGTCGACCAAAACCTGTCAGCCCCAACTATGGACACGGCCTACTTTGAGCCTACTATCCGTCCGCCACTTGTGTCCCATTTATTGGAATCCCCATGTGCTACTTATTTGCCCATGATCATCGATTCCTAATTTTAATTCGATTTTTGCACAATGTCCAGTTTTGATCCAATTTGGCTCCACCGAGTCTAGTCCAGCTTTGTGCTACCCTCCATCATGACACCCTCATAATTCTTGCCCAAAAATATCATGTACTCATTTTGCCTATTTTTCTATATTTAATAGAATTTTTCTATTGATTTTAATTCCTATTAGAATGGACATTTCCCTCTAAATTAATCCTAACCATTGGATTATCTAATCTAATCTCATCCATTCATTTTCCAACTCCCCTCACATTCACACAGCCAACACCCCTTGCCGGCACTAAAATTCATGTGGAGAGAATATCTCTCTCTCTCTCCTTAATTCTTTACATTATCCTTTCTTTCTCTCTCCCCTTCTAATTTTACAACTCAACCACACAATACAACAACTCACAGCCATGCAGCAGCATCTCCTCCCACCATGCAACCCGAGCACACAACTCCTTCACCATGGCCATGGCCAACCCCGGCTACCCACCTCTCTTGGCCGTCGACCACAACCACTATGGAACCACCGCACTTCCTCCTCCTCTCCTCCACAGTGATCCGTTCCTCCTCCACTCCGACGTGGCTCCGCCGCCAACACCATCCCGAGGCCACCTCCTCCGCCCAGGCCGCCGCGACCACCCCCGTCACTGTGCCGCCCTCCCCCACATCGCCGTGGCCAGTTGGCCGTCCCCGACGCCGCTTCGTCGGCCACCAGCGCGACAGCAGCAGCTACTGCAGCGCACAGGCGCGCACGCATGCGCACGCACGGGCCGCCATTGTACGCCGCCGTACCGTCGTACGGGCCGCCATGGCCCCCTGGCCGTGTGCCGAGCTCTGTCGAGCAGCCCCCTGACGGCCACCGTCCTCCGGGACGCACCGTCGAGGCTATTCGTGTGTTTTGAACGACGTCCCGTCGTGACGCGCGCAGGATTGAGGTCGTTTTGACGCTCCGTTGCAGCAACTTCGTGCGCATTTTCCCGGAGATCCGACCGTTGGATCGGCGATTTCTTCGCTCCGTCGCAATCTCGGTATATCCACCTTCATCCCTGTTAATTTTCGTCCGTTAATTTTATCGTTTGATACATGAAAACCGGCCACCAAGTTGACCGTTTAAATTATATTAAATTTGGACAGTTTCACGGGGCCAACTTCGTCAGGTTGTATCTCCTCCACCGCAACTCCTTTTGGCGTGCTACCAGTTCCTGTGTGAAGCTGGTATAACCCTCTTACTACCCCTCCAGTTTCGTTTTATTGTGAGCTTGTTTGATTGGTTGAATTCGACGCCAAAGTTGGTCGTCCGAATTCGTAATTTCCAACTTATAAAATTCCATTTTTGAACACGGGACTCCAGATTTCATTTCTGACACCACCATTAGACTTGTGGCGTCGTTCTGGCATATTTTCATATAAAATTTGTTAGATTTGGAGAACATGGGCCCGGGCACGCATTTCGGTGCAAAACGGGTCCCACTTTCTGGGTCAACGGGACTTTTTGATGCCGGCTCATCGGAATCCAATTCCGGATATACCGTTGAGTTCGTATCGTCATTCTGGACTCGTTGACATATAATTTGCTAGGTTTTGGTGGACATTGGGTCTGACACGTATTTCGGTGCAAGTCGGATACCAATATCCGGGTCAACGGGTCATTTTGAGATCGGCTCATCGGAATCCAATTTCGGAGATACCGTTGAGTTCGTATCATCATTCTGGGCTCGTTGACAAGTAGTTTGCTGAGTTTTGAGAACTTTGGCTCCGGCACGCATTTCCGTGCAAACCGGAATTCCATGTTCTGGTCAACGGGCCAAAATGAGATCGGGTCAACAGAATTCAATTCTGGAGATACCGTTGGGTTCGTATCGACATTCTGGTTTCGTGGACATATAATTTGTTATATTTTATAGACTTGTTTTCTTGCACGTTTTTCGGTGCAAAACGGTTCCGACACGGATACCGTTTTGACCCGGAATTACCTTTTTGCCTTTGTGTCCAAATTGGACCGATGGGTAGGCTATCCTAGCTAATTTGACCATTCTGGACGCGTTGGCGATGTTCATTTCATCGTCCGACAATGTTTGTTGATAATTTCTCTGAGTTTAACCTTTTTATAATTAATTAATAATTAATTCATATAATGTTCGTATTTCGGGATTAGTACAACGAAACTGAGATCAGTCAATTCCAGTGATCTCACATCGCTAAAATTGACAAGTTGGACACGTGGATCACTATAATAAGATTATCAACCTTACCGATAATCTTTTTATCTCGATTTGCGTGTCGTAAGTTTCGACGTACAAATAACGAAGTACACTTTATATTAGACTAAAATTGACCCAGTTTGACCAGAGTTGACCAGTTGACCTAAAGTTAACTGTAAGTCAACACTTGACCTTGTTTGACTAGATTATTGACCGGAGTCGACCTAGAGTTGTTTTGACTTAGAAGAACCTAGAATAATGTAGATTGATTATAGAGATTCATTTATTACAACTTGAACACCTTGTAACCTGTGTTGCTTTAAATATGACTCTGTGGCTTCAGTGGGATCTCCTATACTTATCAGCTGTTCAGGTTATCGAGACGAGTACATTCTCTGACCGTTTCATACTTGTATGGATTTACATTCTAGCTCTAGATTACTGTACTTGATGCTGACATGACTGTTATCACGGATTGGTACTATATGGATCTTCTTTTGAGATGTTATCTCCTTGTATTCACTAAATACACATTGTGACGTGCGTTTCACTTCCATATTGTATTTATTGAATACCCATATCCTTGTATACTCATTGTGCATATTGTACTCTCATTATCACATGAGCACCAGGGATAGACCATTGTACACTATTGTATAACATTGTACATCCATTGTATAACATTGTACACTATTGTATAAGATAACGTAACTGGAGTAGATCCTTGTGTATTGATTGGGGAAGGGGAGTAGAATTGGTTATGTACTCAAATCCTATTGTACAACATTGTATAACTATTGTATATGTCTATTGTACACCCACGTACAATGGATTTACCATTGCATTTTCCTAGCCCGTTTACATAACCAGATTGTACTCTAAATCACATGTTCCTTACAGTTCTTACTTATCATATTTAGATATTTTCTGTTATTAAATCTCTACTATTTTTTATACATTCTTCTTTCAGCGTTTCATGTACTTTACTCTATTGCATGCTTTATATTTCCTAACTCGATATGAACTGCGTGAGATGTTTTGTGCTCGCTCCCGTCCTGACTGGACCTGTTGATAACAGATAGCCTGGAGGTGCCTGCTAGCCTAGAGGAGACACATTAGAGGTTGTTTAGGTAGTTATTTTATTTTGTCTGGAGTTGTATTTTACTTTGTGGATTACTGTATTGAGTTTTGAGATATATTTATGGGTTTATGTATCATAGACACTTAGACTTCTGTCTCCTGTATCTCTTTTGGATTTCATGTTTTATCTATCTTTATCATGCTCTATCTTAGATGTGATTGAGACTGTATCTGCTATGTCACCCCCATTCGGGGAGTATAAACTGTTTAGTCTTATACTGTTATATGCATTGAGACCTAGGACAACGTTCTACCGTCGACACTGCGGCGTAGGCTGGGCGTTGTTACGTTCTCGTACCCTAACTCTAGGGTGCGGGTCGTGACACGTTTTTAGTGGTGGCCCATGCAGGTCTAGTTTATGTAGTGGTATTCGAACTAGAGTACCACTACAGCCTGCACTAGGAATAGGATATATTTTGAAGATACTCAATCACAGTTAGGAACCCTTGAGAGATTCCTGGGACGACCCTGGAGAATCTTATTTAACTTCGATTTGAAAACTCTCTTTTTCCCTTGATTTGATTCATTTTTACTTTTTGTTGTTAAATTTGATTTTTATGGATTATTGTTGAATTTGAGTTTGTATTTATTAATTTTGATGGATGATTGTCAAATTTTGAATTTTGATGATAGCTGTTGCATTCAAGTTTGTATTTTGATGGATTTTGTTCATTTTTGAATTTTGATGTTCGTTAATAAACTGATTTGATTTTTGAGTATTCATTATTGATTTAATTTAATTTTTGGCAAGATGAAATTATATGGGCTAGGTCAACTATGTTATGGAAATCTTGTCTTCTATAGTCACATTAGCCAGCATGATGAGGACATATAGTCTGACTCTGGATATATTTCTTGGGTGTGGAAATTTAAGGTTTTCGCAGCCAAGCATGCGGCACCGCAAAAATGTTAAATACCATGATTCTAGAGATATGTGCATAAGTCAAGGGCTCTGTGATTATCGTAGCCTTGCTTACTAGTATGATGAGGATTTAGAGTACCATGATTTTGGATAGACGCATATGATTATCGGATTGCACCTTAAATAATTTTGAACATGTTTTTTCTACTTTTGTTTCAGTCATTCAAAAAAAAAATATATTATTATTTGTTGTTTTGTCAAGTTTCCTATTATTTAACTCAGGAGTAAGTTTAGTTGGTTTTATAAACCTTATGAAATTTCTTGCTAGGAGTTTTCATAATACAATGAATCGATGATTTTGCTAGATTTTATCTTGGATTTGATAATTTAGCGCTGGGTTTCAAAATGGTTTTTCCTTAATCAGATAAGCAAAACAGATTTTATCGTTAATTCCTTCTTGCTATTAATCTTGTATTAGATAATAATAAAACTGTCTTGATTTCGTCAATCACCTGCTTGCAATCTTGGTAGGAATCTAAATGTTAGTCTTAACGTAGAATTAATTTTTATTGGGACATGAGAATATGTATATGAATATATATAGCAGACACTTTGCCTAACACGTATGCATGCTACACTTGATTTTTCCACATATCTAGATACATATTAATATGTCGTTGATGTTAGATTGTCAAAACCCAAATATTTCTGGTCCTCTACTTTTCCATGTTTAAATTCATAATTTAAATGAAAATTTCATGTTATTAGTTATGTTTACATCACTGCACATGTATGTTATACATAGAGTTTCAATTCAAAAAAAATGGTTAAGTTATGTTAAATTTGTAAAATCTGAGACTGTGTGCATGTTAAACCTTGATGCGGGATTCCAAATGTTAGTTCAAATTGCTGTTTTATTCTTAAATGTAATATTTAGAGCTGTGTACATTGTTTTTTGTAGGGATATAAATTTAGGTTTCATATTCTTACATGTTAGTTGTGATAAACATTGCGTTGGTTTGATGTTCAAATTTCTCTAATATCCTAAAAACTGTATACATGTTAACATTTTTCACATTGATTTCCATGTTTAGTTCAATTTCAGATTTAATATGTAATATTGAACTGTATGCGTAGATAAATGTATTGGTAATATGTTAGGGTTTTATTTCTATCATGTTAGGATGTATTGGGAGCGTTGAGATTTGTTGTGATGTTTCAAAACCCTAAAATCTGAGACCGCATTATGTTCATATTTTCTATGGTTTGAATGTTAGCTTATTTTCAGATATTTTTTTATATGTAAATGCTGAACTAAACCTGGTTTAACCTTTCAATACTAAGCTATAACCCTGTATAAGGACACACACACACACACACTCTAACTTAGTATACCCTGTCATGTAACCTAATCTTTCCTCTCCATGTTATGATCATGTATCTATATAGATATATATAGCGTTTATACATCCATGTTATAATGTATATAGATAAATAACTAATTCTCTACCTTCTTATATATATAAATGGTTAGCCATGCATGTTATGATTAAATAGGTTGTGTATTGTAGGTCGTTAACCCATATGTCATGATAGTGTAACTTGCTAGTTATTGTTGAAACCCGAATCCCCATATACACTTTCATGTATATTCACGTACACACACGCCTACTATCTAACCATATGAACATGTCCCCATACACATGATGCTAGTTTTCCCTCTCTAACGCTCTCTCTGTATATATATTGTGATTGGATTTCAATGCAAGTGACTTTCAATTCTTTAACTTGTGATTTTGATTTTCTTGGGATAGTACTTTTTTCAGATGATTGGTAGTTACCTTCCTTTATTTTTTATGAGTACCAGTTTTTATATGGGGTGGTAGACAACCTTATAGTTTTGATGGTTGCTGTTTCTGTATCTTTCTATTTTAGCACCCTGGATTGCTTGTGTGTTTGATACCCTATGACCGTTGGTTAGCATGACTAGTAAACCTAGATGAGACTTCACTGTCACCGTATACCATGACCCTGTATGCCGTTCTTTTATTTGATGGTATGATTTGTTTAAGTTCTGGGACTTTGATTGTGGGAGTTTGACCTAGAGGGAGTAGGGACATTTTAATTTCGAGGACGAAACTTTTATAAGGTGGGTAGGATGTTAGCACCCTGAATTTTGGGTTGATTTTTTCATTTTATTTTATTTCCTGATTGATTGGTTTTGATAAATAATTTATTTGTTATTTTTCCTTAAGTGTACTTTCCCGTGCCATTGATATTTGGAGTATCAGGGATGTTCAACTCTGGAAATCTTCTTCACGAGTTTTGGAGTGGACACGATTACCTCCATGACGGTATATGGTGTCCCACCCAAACTTGTTTCCTTGTGCACTTTTTGCTTCGCTGAACTTCGGGTCGAATTAGACCGTTTGATTATTAATTGATTTTTCTACTCTTTTCCTTGATCATTTTTTTAGCACGTTACCGTGACTTCTAATTTTGGAGCGCAAGACCAGTTATTTTCTTGAAACCAGCTTCTCAACTTTGATCTACTCGAGACGCTCGTCACCCATGACCTTCGTGTCCCACTCAGACACGCCTCCTTGTGTTCCATTCGCTTCGCACAACTTTCCCGACACGTGACCGATTTTATTTTACCCCACGGCGTCACAATTATTTTCCAACTTGATTTGTGGGTCCCCTGTCGACCAAAACCTGTCAGCCCCAACTATGGACATGGCCAACTTTGAGCCTACTATCCGTCCGCCACTTGTGTCCCATTTATTGGAATCCCCATGTGCTACTTATTTGTCCATGATCATCGATTCCTAATTTTAATTCGATTTTTGCACAATGTCCAGTTTTGATCCAATCCGGCTCCACCGAGTCTAGTCCAGCTTTGTGCTACCCTCCATCATGACACCCTCATAATTCTTGCCCAAAAATATCATGTACTCATTTTGCCTATTTTTCTATATTTAATAGAATTTTTCTATTGATTTTAATTCCTATTAGAATGGACATTTCCCTCTAAATTAATCCTAACCATTGGATTATCTAATCTAATCTCATCCATTCATTTTCCAACTCCCCTCAAATTCACACAGCCAACACCCTTTGCCGGCCCTAAAATTCATGTGGAGAGAATATCTCTCTCTCGCTCTCCTTAATTCTTTACATTATCCTTTCTTTCTCTCTCCCCTTCTAATTTTACAACTCAACCACACAATACAACAACTCACAGCCATGCAGCAGCATCTCCTCCCACCATGCAACCCGAGCACACAACTCCTTCACCATGGCCATGGCCGACCCCGGCAACCCACCTCCCTTGGCCGTCGGCCACAACCACCATGGAACCACCGCACTTCCTCCTCCTCTCCTCCACAGTGATCCGTTCCTCCTCCACTCCGACGTGGCTCCGCCGCCAACACCATCCCGAGGCCACCTCCTCCGCCCAGGCCGCCGCGACCACCCCCGTCGCTGCGCCGCCCTCCCCCACATCGCCGTGTCCAGTTGGCCGTCCCCGACGTCGCTTCGTCGGCCACCAGCGCGGCAGCAGCAGCTACTGCAGTGCACAGGCGCGCACGCACGCGCGCGCGGGCCGCCGTCGTGCGCCGCCTCGTCGCCGTACGGGCCGCCGTGGCCCCCTGGCCGTGCGTCGAGCTCTGTCGAGCAGCCCCCTGACGGCCACCGTCCTCCGGGACGTGCCGTCGAGGCGATTCGTGCGTTTTGAACGACGTCCCGTCGTGACGCGCGCGGGATTGAGTTCGTTTTGACGCTCCGTCGCAGCGACTTCGTGCGCATTTTTCCGGAGATCCGACCGTTGGATCGGCGATTTCTTCGCTCCGTCGCAATCTCGGTATATCCACCTTCATCCCTGTCAATTTTCGTCCGTTAAGTTTATCGTTTGATACATGAAAACCGGCCACCAAGTTGACCGTTTAAATTGTATTAAATTTAGACAGTTTCACGGGGCCAACTTCGTCAGCTTGTATCTCCTCCACCGCAGCTCCTTTTGGCGTGCTACCAGTTCTTGTGCGAAGCTGGTATAACCCTCTTACTACCCCTCCAGTTTCGTTTCATTGTAAGCTTGTTTGATTGGTTGAATTCGACGCCAAAGTTGGTCGTCCGAATTCGTAATTTCCAACTTGTAAAATTCCATTTTTGAACACGGGACTCCAGATTTCATTTCTGACACCACCATTAGACTTGTGGCGTCGTTCTGGCATGTTTTCATATAAAATTTGTTAGATTTGGAGAACGTGGGCCCGGGCACGCATTTCGGTACAAAGTGGATCCCACTTTCTGGGTCAACGGGACTTTTTGACGCCGGCTCATCGGAATCCAATTTCGGATATACCGTTGAGTTCGTATCGTCATTCTGGACTCGTTGACATATAATTTGCTAGGTTTTGGTGGACATTGGGTCTGGCACGTATTTCGGTGCAAGTCGGATACCAATATCCGGGTCAACGGGTCATTTTGAGATCGGCTCATCGGAATCCAATTTCGGAGATACCGTTGAGTTCGTATCATCATTCTGGACTCGTTGACAGGTAGTTTGCTGAGTTTTGAGAACTTTGGCTCCAGCACGCATTTTCGTGCAAACCGGAATTCCAAGTTCTGGTCAACGGGCCAAAATGAGATCGGGTCAACGGAATCCAATTCTGGAGATACCGTTGGGTTCGTATCGACATTCTGGTTTCGTGGACATATAATTTGTTATATTTTATAGACTTGTTTTCTTGCACATTTTTTGGTGCAAAACGGTTCCGATACGGACACCGTTTTGACCCGGAATTACCTTTTTGCCCTTGTGTCCAAATTGGACCGATGGGTAGGCTATCCTAGCTAATTTGACCATTCTGGACACGTTGGCGATGTTCATTTCATCGTCCGACAATGTTTGTTGATAATTTCTCTGAGTTTAATCTTTTTATAATTAATTAATAATTAATTCATATAATGTTCGTATTTCGGGATTAGTACAACAAAACTGAGATCAGTCAATTCCAGTGATCTCACATCGCTGAAATTGACAAGTTGGATACGTGGATCACTATAATAAGATTATCAACCTTACCGATAATCTTCTTATCTCGATTTACGTGTCGTAAGTTTTGACGTACAAATAACGAAGTACACTTTATATTAGACTAAAATTGACCCAGTTTGACCAGAGTTGACCAGTTGACCCAAAGTCAACTGTAAGTCAACACTTGACCTAGTTTGACTAGATTATTGACCGGAGTCGACCTAGAGTTGTTTTGACTTAGAAGAACCTAGAATAATGTAGATTGATTATAGAGATTCATTTATTACAACTTGAACACCTTGTAACCTGTGTTGCTTTAAATAGGACTCTGTGGCTTCAGTGGGACCTCCTATACTTATCAGCTGTTCAGGTTATCGAGGCGAGTACATTCTCTGACCGTTTCATACTTGTATGGATTTACATTCTTGCTCTAGATTACTGTACTTGATGCTGACACGACTGTTATCACAGATTGGTACTATATGGATCTTCTTTTGAGATGTTATCTCCTTGTATTCACTAAATACATATTGTGACATGCGTTTCACTTCCATATTGTATTTATTGAATACCCATATCCTTGTATACTCATTGTGCATATTGTACTCTCATTATCACATGAGCCCCAGGGATAGACCATTGTACACTATTGTATAACATTGTACATCCATTGTATAACATTGTACACTATTGTATAAGATAACGTAACTGGAGTAGATCCTTGTGTATTGATTGGGGAGGGGGAGTAGAATTGGTTATGTACTCAAATCCTATTGTACAACATTGTATAACTATTGTATATGTCTATTGTACACCCACGTACAATGGAGTTACCATTGCATTTTCCTAGCCCGTTTACATAACCAGATTGTACTCTAAATCACATGTTCCTTACAGTTATTACTTATCATATTTAGATATTTTATGTTATTAAATCTCTACTGTTTTCTATATATTCTTCTTTCAGTATTTCATGTACTTTACTCTATTGCATGCTTTATATTTCCTAACTCGATATGAACTGCGTGAGATATTTTGTGCTCGCTCCCGTCCTGACTGGACCTGTTGATAAATTTTACAGATAGCCTGGAGGTGCCTGCTAGCCTAGAGGAGACACATTAGAGGTTGTTTAGGTAGTTATTTCATTTTGTCTGGAATTGTATTTTACTTTGTGGATTACTGTATTGAGTTTTGAGATGTATTTATGGGTTTATGTATCATAGACACTTAGACTTCTATCTCCTGTATCTCTTTTTGATTTCATGTTTTATCTATCTTTATCATACTCTACCTTAGATGTGATTGAGACTGTATCTGCTATGTCACCCCCATTCGGGGAGTATAAACTGTTTAGTCTTATACTGTTATATGCATTGAGACATAGGACAGCGTTCTACCGCCGACACTGCGGCGTAGGCTGGGCGTTGTTACGTTCTCGTGCCCTAACTCTAGGGTGCGGGTCGTGACAATGCATATGACTGTTGTCGATGTGTATGATTCGACGGAACTCGATTTTGTCGTACGTGCGTGACGAAATCGAGGCGTATCCGTCGAGATATCCCGTATCGGACTCTTTGCAAACTAGCCCCTAACTTTGTGCATGTTCATCACCTCGAGACAAAGCTTGCTCTAATAGGACCATATCATTTTTCTAGTCCTGTATGCCAAGTTTGGTCTGATTCTGAGAAAGTCGACCGGAACACCCTTTTGGCGAGCCCGCGACCCTATACAACGGGCGAATTTGTGCACGGCCCACCGGAATCCAAGTTTGGACATACGGTTGGCTTCGTCTCCTCAAAACAAAAATATAGACATATAGTTTGACGACTTTACCGTAGATAATGGCATATTTTTTGGTACAAAGCGGGTCCAACGAAGGACATCGTTTTGACCCGAAATTATGATTTTGCTCCTGTGTCCAGAATTGGACTTTTGTATAGGCATTTTTAGACATTTCTTTTATACCAACTACGTTCGTGATGTTTATTTCAGTTTCCAAGGATGTTTTGGCAGTTAGCTTTCTTGCTGCACCAAACCTTTATCAGCAGCTCAGGACACCAGGCGAGTTCATTTTTTTTGTTTTTGATATTGTTAATTATTATAGTTCATTGTTAGTCATTTAATATTTGATTTTTGATATGCATGTCACACGGATACCACATTTTATCTTTCTTTCCTATCTTGTCGTGTTTCTTACTTGTCGTGTCGGGAAGGAAAAGTACCAAGTAGATGTGTGACCTGACCGTAGGCATTATTTTATTTCATGCAAGTAGACCTCATAGACCTTTTTTTTATTTTGTGCAAGTAGACCTCGTAGACCTTGTTTTATTTCATGCAAGTAGACCTCGTAGACATTATTTTATATTCATGCAAAGTAGACATCGTAGACATTATTTTATGCAAAGTAAACCTCATAGATAGTGCTTTATATTGTTTCAATGTAGACCTCGTAGACCGTGCGGTGTATTGTCCCAACCGATCATACATTGAAAGGGGTACTTCAACACAATTAGATAGCTATGTTTTCCCGTCTCGCACTTATATATATTTCATACATTTCCTGTCTCTAGTTCATTTTATTACAATGTGTAGTAGATTCTCTCATCATGTATTTTATGGCTAACCTCTGTTTTATAGTCATTATCATATATTGGAGCTGCACTCAATAAAATGTACTCATTCCATTCCTGACTGGAAACCAATATTTTTCAGATAATCACCTGCTACGTAGTGCTTGGACCATCGAAGAAGACATGGGTATATGCTGAGGTCAACCATAGAAGACTAGTTAGATGTACGGGCATTTTTAATATTTATACGAATTTATATTTTTCTTTAAATGTAAAACTTGTGAATAATGTAAATTTAATTTAGTTATTATGAATTAGCAGAAAATTATTATTTATATAATTTGAGCATCATGGCCTTGACAGCGTTCTACCGCCGATATTGCAGCGTAGGCTGGTTTGGACACACACTCGCATCCCGAAAAGCGAGTACGACTCATCACACCTTGAGAAGTGATTTAGAACTCCTTTTATAGAGTTTTGGGATAACTGCCAGGCAGTTACAATGATTGGCGCACAATACAAAGGTATGTTGATTTTGTACTATTTGGTGCACCATTATCTTTTTCATCCATTTCCGCGAAAGGTTCGCTTAACTGCAAGGGATGCGTGGCATTCTGTGAGAGGAATGGGCTTGGTCGTGGACAGTGCCGCATATTCGTTCTTCAAGATTATAAGTGACATGTGTGCCACGTCATCTTTAGCTACTTTTGGATGCTAGTTCATGAATAGCGCATCCATGGCACCAACTATGAAAGGCGATAAGCATTGAGTCTGTAAGGAGTTGGTTGCTTCGTGCCATTGATAAATGGCGCAGAGTAACTGACAGTTATCATTATGATAGATCTGACAGGATCCTCCTCGAGCGTCGTACGCTCGGGATTCGAAGTGATTTCTTTGACTTCTATGTTGTCAGTCATTATGACTGATGATTTGGCTTTTTGAGGAAGCTCGCCACGTGGCGGCCTATGCTATCTGATGTCAGGCGCCATTTAATGATAGGTGCCATTTGATACTAGGCGCCATTTGATAGATAGGGCCTAACGCTATCTGTGAATGGCGCTACGCATCATATTAATTTTTCTTAGCTTTTACAAGACCCCCTTCAAAGTTTTCAAATTTCAAAATTTTCAAAATTTGAAATACTTTGAATAAGAAGCATTTCAGAAGATTGTGCACGCACAAAATCCCAACTGACCCTCCATTTCGTATGCGATTTACGCAGCCGTTGCATATATATTTTAGGCTATAAATAGCCCAACGAGAGGAGAAAGGGTTCTTCAATCAGAAATTTTCTTCTCTCCCAATGTCCTTCTTCCTTAGAGTCTTCGAAGCTTTCTTCAACCAAGATCAATGGCGCCAAAGAGATCTACAACGGAGAAAGGCACGAGCGTTGCCAGAGCTTCGTCGTGAGTTCCATAACTGAGGGTCCTAAGGCACGTGCCGTCGTCGGCGAGAGCCAAGAGGCTAACCCTGCACTCGAAGGTAAAGGATCGATCAGGAAAGACGAACCATATCCAACGCTATTCATTTTACAGCACAAACCATAGCCAGTGTCGACCACCTTTTTCAGAGTGTTGGTTGGCGCTGCACCAATTTCAAAATATGCTACCTCTTCCAGAGTGTTGGCCAAAAATACATCGTTCATGAATCACGCACTCTTTGTTTACTCAAAGTGTGCAGCACGCTATGTTTCATGATTCAACAACAGTCGTATATTATCATACTACGCAAAACAGAACTGTTTGATACATGCACAAAATATGGATTGTCATATTGCATGCGCAAACGAGGAACTGTCATACTACATGCGCAAACTAGAAACTGTCATACTGCATGCGCAAACTAGGAACTATCATACTGCATGCGTAAACTAGAGACTAGCACTCTATGTATTGCGACATCCATGACTTGCGCAGAGCTAAAAAGTACTTAAATTTTTTTAATTTGTAAGAATACTTTTTCATGATTTTTACTCTTGTTTCCTTTTGTAGTTGACCTCAGGAAAGACCCTAATTTTGAGATACTGGCTTCTTCTTTCTTTGTATCAGAATACCATGAAGACCTGTCACATATCACGTTCTCGCAGTTTGACCCTGATGGACCGGCTACCAGAAGAGCTCTCCTAGAGTCCCAAGATGAAATAACTTTACTATGCTTGATGAACGGTGAACCTTTCCTAACTGTGGATCAGGCTCCCCATAAGAAGCTAGCTTTCTTATTTGTAGAGGCCATTGATGACGCTTCTCAGCCCAAGTTGAAATGAGAATCTCAGGCTTTCAAGAGAGGGGATAGACTGGTATATCTCACAGATACGGCGAGGAACCTGTCTTTGTCCCGATACGCCTATGCCAGATATCATCGAAGATGTCATAGGATATAATTCCATTCCAATAGGCTAGGGTAGGACGAATATATCGCAAGTTTGGGAACCATAGGAGAGATATATTCTTCAGTTCTTCTGAGAAACACATCACACACTTAAGAGGTTTGAAGCCAAGTTGTGTGCCGATCGAAGATTCATATTTGATGATACCGGTCAGAATGCCCTTCTTTGCCAACACCTATGCTGCAGTAGGAGAAGTGTATCCTTCTCCAAACCTAAGGCTGACGAGTTTGATGCATCCAGACATTAAGCGCTGGAACCAACTCTCAGTATGGTCTCTGAACAATTTCAAGGATAAATTGCTTGAGTTGGGACTTTATGAAGCTATATTAACCACCTTCTGTGGCATCCGCACCAACTCAAACATGTTTATAGCCTTGGTGGAGAGGTACAACAATAGAACTGGCACATTCGCTACTCCAGACGGGGAGATAGGCTTTGCCCTATATGAGATGCAGTTTTTATCGCATCTACCATTGGGTGAGAAGCCCTATGAAGAGTATGTACCGGCTAAAAAGGAACTAGAGGCTCTGGCTAAGAGAAACTCCCAGATGGTGGCAGTTTTCGATGGGCTACTGTGTCATTTCATGATATGCACTCACTTCTATAGGACCAAGGTAGCCGGGACATGCTACATATCCAAGTGGTTGTTGTACCTCTTCTTGGGCCATGCCACAGAGAACAAGGTGTAAGAACATCTGAAGTGTAGGCCTCGTTTCTTTGAGCCACTCGACAGCCAGACAATCGAAAGACTGATAGAATAGTCTGGATGTATTGATAACGAGCTAGAAAAAGACTGGCATAGTTATGCCATCGACAGCCCTATCGAAACTTATATAAGACAAGGTGGTATAACCATGTTTCAGGAGGCTACCTTGGCGGGCTTTCTTTCTCTTTGGTTACGACGGTTCGTGGTTCCTGGAGCCAGCACGGTCGATCGCATCTACCGAGGCATACTATTTGCTACAGTGTGTCTGGTCGGGTATAGGATGGATATCCTTTCCACCATGACTAGTCGACTGAACGCGGGTCTCCGTGCATTCACGACCACTATGATGGAGAAACCCGGTACTCGAAATGACTTTTCTCGTAACGAGATGTCGTTCACTTATTTGTTCGGCTGGTTGATATTCCACCATCCCACTCTGATGGATCCAGCCCTCGGTGCTACTGGAGAACACTTTATTGGTAGATATGCCACATCTCGATGGAAGGTGGACTCACTCTTTGACTGTACAAAGGTTCCGAATATGGGCTCCAACTGGAAGTTCTTTTGCGTCGCTCCTCCTCCTGTATAGTAGACCTTTTCGGCTCTGGTCATGGATTTAGAGCCAATTGTTACCCGTCCACCTCCAGCAGCTTTCTCTTGGTTGAAGATGATCAAACCATCCCATCTGGTTTATCGGTTTAAGAATGATTGTTATCTAGAACCATACTTGCCTAGCCGATTTGTTTGTCAATTCAGCTTACGACCAGATGCACATCGGAAATGCGACCACTTGTCTTCAAGCCTTTGGCCATTTGATTGATGGGGTTCGATGATGGAGATAATATAGTACGAGAGGGACTAAAGTTGTATTTACCATACCCTCTTCTACTTTTGAGGCTGGCCCGCATATGTTAAATACATACGCAAATTTCTAAACCGTAGCCAACACCTTCTTCGAAGGTTATTCTCTATTAGATAGGTTTATTGGCATGAGAAGATCACGAGAAGGGACCGCAGCTGCCGTGGAATTTATAGAAGCCGAGAAGAACATTTTCGCTGACGATCCTCTAGAGGTTGTGCCTGCTGGTTTCCTCGACGAGGTGCAGGGAGCAATACACGTCACTCTATAGAAGCGAAAAAAAATCTCGCGTGAAGGGAGGCAGTAAGAAGCAGAAGACTGGGACCCCAGTCAGCTCATGAAGAACTTCCTTCTCCTGCTAAGGGAAAAGGAAGGAAAAAGAAAGAAACAACTGTCATTAAAAAGCGTGTGGAATGGACAAGGCTTCAGACACGACAATTAGAAGCGGGACTTTCGCCTGGAGGAACAACTTCTTTCATAGGAACCACCCCATCTTCTCCACAGAAGGAAAATAGGGTGGAGGAGTCAAGTAGAGAATAGATTGCTCCTGTAGCATTATAAGGTCAACCTTCTGCTACCGTTTCCCCGTAACCACTGCTCAAGCGAGCAGTTAGAAGGAAATTGGTGGCAACAAGAATTATGAAGGCGAAGGCATCAGCTTCTACTGTTCTTCCCTCGCCATGGCAGTCCCCTGGTCAAGTGCCATTATCGTCGTCACCTGGGGCGCATCCTCTCCACAAGGTGATATCCTTAGTCTCTCAGTTCAACAAGATCTACTAGATGTTAACCCTTTAGCAATTTTTATTGAGCTTTCTTCGTCTCTAAAACTTCCACCGTTTAGCGAACCGGCTATAGCTGCTCTAGTAGACGTACCTCCAGTCACTGTTTCAGAGCCAGTGACCGTTGAGGTTGATGTTCCCCTTCCTGCGAGGACACTCACGGCGCTTCTCTCGTCTGGTCTGGTGCCACTGTCAGCTTCAGAGGATGCTTCCAGAGTTACTGCTCCTGAGGAAGCATCAATTCTAAAGGAGGTTGTTTTGAAAGTTCCAGCTACTTCTACAATTCAGACTCCTGCAGGCCCTACTCTGAATGAGGTACCTTCTCAGGACGATAAAAAGATGATAGAGGCGCTATAGGACTTTGATTATAGGGACGAGACAATTGAGGAGGACCCTGTTGATGCTGCCTCAGATCTTGAAAAGGCTGAATTAAGCCAAGGTCAAATAGCGACCCATGAGGGTCAGAATTTAGTGGCCAAAGATGGCCAGATTACAGCTGAGGGTGATGACCCTATTGAAGATGAGGGTGACCAAATCCTTAGCGAAGATGATCAGAGTTTCGATGAACCGCTTGGCGATAAGAATTCTGATGATGAAGTTGAGGGTGATAGAAGCCCAGATGAGGATGATGAGGGTGATGAAGGCCTCATTGAAGGTCCCGAAGGCCCCGAGGGTGATGAAATTATGATACTGATGCTGAGGGGGTTCAGGCCCCTATCGACACTCCTTATGTTCCCACCGGTGCAGGTAAATTTTTAACTTTATTCACCATTTCTTTTTTTATTCGATGACATGTGATATAACGATTTTACTTTGCATTGTAGCAAGTCATATAGGGACGATTACAGAAGTCCCAATAGCCCACATCGCGTTTAGCCTCAGTTCAACCATAGCTCCCTTAGATGTTGGGACTTATGTCATGGAAGAAAGATCGTTAGGAATGCCTGCACCAAAATCTTCAAATGCTGATGTTGCGCTAGTTGTCAATATTCTTTCTCCTTCTGTAGAAGGAGAGGTTTTAGCCGCATCAGTGACACCTGTGTGCGAGCGGGGATGAGCGACATTATCCGTACTTATACGGACGCCTTCTTCAGTTCTCTTTGTTCTTTGGTACAGTTGGCCATAGAGAAGAATTACTCTTATGATTTTGTAAGAACGTCTTCACTCTATCCAATTGACACCATAAGCGACCTTGGAAATGCTGAAAGGGCAAGTGCCTTAGAGCAGATCCTAACTGGGATCCAGAAGCCTATCCAGTCTTACCAGGAGCTGACTAGAGGAAATATAAATAAACTGGTGGATGCTGAGTGCGAGGCCATAGCTCGTGAGTAAGAAGAACGACGAGCCATTCTGGAGAATACTATGACGACATTTACGGTATAGTCTGGAGATATAGAGCCTTATATTGCTGAGGCCACTTCCTCCATTGAACTTTACAAGATCGAGGAAGCAAAAAAGACAGAGAAATGACTGAAGGTCAAGCTCGCATCCAAGAGCTAGAAGCTGAATTAGCCCGAACTCGTGTATCAGTTACAACGGCTAGAAAACGCCAAGAGGAGGTGATTGAACTGCATCTATTTGCCTCGAGCCGTCTGGAGGACCTGAACAGACAAAGAGATGACCTCATCCGAGCTCGAAATGTAGAAGTATCCTTGCGATGCAGCCATTAACTGAAGAGTTTATGGGATTTGGCCAGGGAACGGGTGATTGCTACCAGGGTGGAGCGAGCTGAAGCTTTAAAGAAGACGATTTCTGACCTCAACACCCCTTTCCAATGAAAAATGTAATAATCTTTTTGAACAATTTTTACAACATTTTTAAGCAATGTAATAGTTTATATATTTGAGATTGAAAAAAGATTTAAAGAAGACGTCCTATGACTATGTAATAGGTTATATATTTTACAACAATTTTTACAACATTTTTAAGCAATGTAATAGTTTATACATTTTTAAGCTGGTAAGCTTTAAAGAAGACGTCCTATGACTATGTAATAATCTTTGCTCATGTGCGTCATAGTCATAGGACGTCTGACAGTAAGGACTAGCTCGCCTTTTTGAAAGCTCGTACTTTGACTTTACGGTTGAAATCTTTCGAAATACGGGCCTGATAAAGTTCAATGTGTTGTTGGGCTAACAGCCTCTTCTTATCGTTCGCTTCAAGCTCTTGAAGTCAAGACGATCATTATTTTCCACTGTTAGCTCATTGGCGATAGCTATTCTCAGGGATAGAATTTAAATCTCTAATGGTAAGATGGCTTTATATCCATACACCAGAGAGAAAGGTGTAAAATCTGTTGGGGTGCTTACCGTAGTACGGTACACCCATAGGCATTCTCCAAGCTTTTTGCTCCAGTTGTATTTTTTGGCAGAAATGAACTTCTTAAGAAGCTTGATAATTGTCTTGTTGAAAGCTTCTGCTAAACGTTGGCTGCGAGGTTATAAGCTGTAGAAGCAATATTGTTAATTCTAGTGTCATTGTATAATCGAGTGAATGCTTGACTTACGAACTGAGGTCCATTGTCATGAATGATTCTTCGAGGAACTCCGAATCGATAAATGACATGATGCTTGATGAAGTTGATGACTCCGCTTGTCTTGACTTCAGCCAGAGGAATAGCTTCTGCCCATTTTTAGAAATAATCGGTTATAGCTAAGATGAATCGATGTCCTCGAGATGATGATGGGTTGATAGGACCAAATAACATCCATGCCCCAAGCTTCAACGGGCCAAGATGCTGCAGGTGGATGTAATAATTCTGACGGTTGATAGATAAAATCAGCATGTATTTGACATGCTTTGTATTTTTTGCATATTCAATTGCATATGGCACCATAGTGGGCTAACAGTATCCCATGCGTCTAATACAGTCTTGTAGCTTAGGACCAGGCTGATGACCGTAGACACCATCATAAGCTTCATGTAATATCTATTTTACTTTATCACCCGTAAGATAGTGTATAAGCATACTATCAAAAGATCGATGGTAGTGTCTCGGATGAGTGATTGTAATAGAATTGGAGTGAGCGACAACGAATTGTCGTTTGTTCTTTAGGATCTTCTGGCAGGATGTCATATACTGCAAAGTCGATGAAGGGGGTCCTCCAGTCTTCACTAGTAGTGAAAATCTCAACCGCATTACTGAATTCAATATTCAAATTATTCTCAACACAAAATAATTCTCGATTAGAAATGATGATTAGTTGTTGTCTTTTCACAGGAACAGCTAGTACTGCTGCTAGATTAGCAAGTACATCAGTTTTCATATTGCACACTCGGCGTATGTGCTCAATAAAGAAACATTTGAATGATACAACAAGTTTAACTGCTGCTTCTTGGTATGGGATGGGACCTTGGTGTTGGACCTCATATGTACCTCTAACTTGATTGACAATCAGTTTAGAGTCTCCATAAACTTTAAGATAGTCGATATCCAACTGTTTAGCTAATTAGAGACCGATGAGCAAAGTATTATATTCAGCAACATTGTTAGAACATGGCTCGTCCAGAGAATAGGCTCTTTGCATGGCTAGCCCTTCTGGGGATACGAGGACAATCCCTACTCTAGCAATGATGATACTGTTGGGTCCGATTCTAGGTGCACCATCAAAGAATAGACGCCAAGCGAGTATTCATTTTGAAGTCGTGTTAGACTCTAGAGTTTTATCGAAAATTTGGTCGTAGAGTTTTCAAGTATCAGGAATTGGATGAGCAGCCAAGAAGTCAGCTAGGGCTTGGCCCTTGACAAACTTTTGTGGAACATAGACCATATCGTACGATGCCAACAGCATCGCCGATGTAGCAAATCTAGAGTTGAGTAAACTAGGCTTTTTTATCAGGACTTGCAGAGGATTGACTCTGGAGATAACATGAATGGTTTGGCCCGTGATGTAATGATGCATCTTCTGGATGGCGAAAATCAAGGATAAGCATTCTTTTTCCACCGAACTGTATCGATGCTCAGCACCGATCATTGTGTGGCTAAGATAGTAGATTGCTTGCTCATGACCTTCATTGTTCTTCTGGGTTATAAGGGCACCGAGAAAATGATCCATTGCTTGAACGTACATCAGGAAGGGTATTCCTGTGATTGAAGGAACCAGAATTGGAGGGTTCATCAAGTATCGCTTGATATCTTCAAATGCTTGTTGACATTTATCAACCCAAACGAAAGATACACCTTTCTTCATTTAATTGAGTGAATGGTCTGCAACGTCTAGAGATATTTGAGATAAATCTTCTGATATAGGCAAATCATCCTTGGAATCCTCGTAGCTCTTTTAGGTTGCGTGAAGGACGCATCTCTCGAATGTCTTTGACTTTATCGGGGTCAACGTGTATACCCTTAGAGGTAATAACGAATCCGAGAAATTTTCTACTAGAGACACCCAGGAGTGACTTGGTTGGATTCATCTTTTGTTGATGTTCACGCATTGGATCGAAAATAGTCTTTGAGTCTTGGATGTGATCTTCCTTTAAACGACTCTTGACATTAATATCATTGACATATCATTCGACTATTTTTCATAAATGCTCATAGAAAATAGTGCACATGGGTCGCTGATAGGTGGCACCAGCATTCTTAAGACCGAATGGTATGACTGTGTAGTAGTAGACTCCTAGAGAAGTACGGAAGGACATATTCTTTTCGTCTTCAGGATTCTTCTTGATCTGATTATAACCAGAGAATTCGTCCATGAAAGACATTCGTATGAACCCACAGGTATTGTCAATCATAAAATCAGTGATTGGAAGAGAAAACTCGTCTTTCGGACAAGCTGTATTGAGGTCTCTGAAGTCGATGTAGACTCGAACTTTTCTTATTTTCTTCGTAACCTTGACGATATTAGCCACCCAGTCGGGACGTTGTTCCTCCCTAACTGTCACGCCCCGCTCCCGTAGGAGCAATCGTCCTCGTTAAGGCGTGATGCCGTACGAGCCTAGATTGTGCTCGTGTAAGGCAGTTTTATAACGGCCGATTACAGCAGCTGCGACGGGATCATCGCACAGAAGTCCTAAGCAGAAATATTGAAACATGCAGCAAAAATTTAGAAGCAAAACACAAGTTATTCAAAAGTGCTCTTTATTGATATTGAACAATAAGATTATAATAGGATGCAAGGCCATGATTACAAGTCTCTCAAGCTCACTTTTCTCTCATTTTATAAGTCACTCTGCTCTCTCTCATCACTCGATACAATGCTTCAAGGCGACGAGTGGCAGATTCTGCAGGATGGAGATATCCATACATTATATCCCATATAAGTCTTGACTCCATGTGCCCGCACGCTACGAATCGCCAAGAAAACTCCATGCCTCGACGCATCCAAGCGAGCTCTATGCCACGAGCTTTTACCTGTGCCTGCACATGAAAACTGTGTGGGTGTCAGTACTCAACTGTACTGGTGGAGTGAGCTCCTCGCCCACCCATACCAAACCGACACGTTCATTTACTTTGTGCAGCTTAATCCCTTTTGATTGTCTTTCTAGTCTTGCATTAGGATCAATTTTAAGACAACGTCTTGGCCTATACTTGGTAGCACAACGACAGGGACATGCGATACTCTATTCGTGACTTCCATATATTCGAGGTAGTGCCTCGTCGAGTAGCAACTTATGCAAACTCGGTCGTGCCAAGACCTTCAATTCTTTCATGTATCTCTAGACCATTCTCGTGCCAACGATGTCAAGGGGATGACTCATGCTGGTCATGCCAGTAGACTTGATCGTGCCATGAGATCGAGGTCGTGCCTCCCGAGGATCAACCAGACTTAACCAACTTGCCTTACGGCCCTTTCTGACTTAACTCGAGACGATGCCACATTCGTGCCAAAGCACTTGTTCTTGCTATAGCTAACTCTTAGGCTCCAGAATGGTGTTGCAACCGTGCACAGCCTAACCCGTGCCGATTTAAGGTTAGCGCTTGCTATAAGCGTAACTTGATAACCCAACTCGTAACCTGCTAGTACTTGACGCAATCCAAAGGCATACACGCGGATAGCCGCTCTTGTTGACACATCTATATGAGTGGTCACTAGCAATGTCAAGCTATCCTGGATCTTTTGCATACGGTGACCATTCTTGTGGTGAGGTACGTGTTCCTACCGAATGACCCACAACCTATAATATAACGGTTCACTTCTGTAATTCCTCCTAGGTCGACACAAACCCGGCGCCCCGGGATCGCTCGAGGAATTTACCCTTCCGCTCAAGTTGTCCAATGTCCATGCAAGACTCAACTCGATCTATCAAGTCCTTCTTTAATCATGACCATGCTTTCCATCTTTCTATCAAGACTCTCAAGTAGCGGGACCGATCTTGCGTGATTCCTTATCGAGACTTAGCGAGACTCCCAAGTAGTGGGACCGATCTCGGTGACAACCAGTCGCGTGGACTTCCTTTGTCCGTGGCATGCTTTTTACTAAACCCACCGTAGCTCGTGTCTTAGACAGATCTTATTCTCTAGGCGACGCTATCGCTCAAGTCATATACTTTATATGACGAGCCTTGTTCTCGCGGGACGAAGTGACTTGGCAACCGCAGGAAACAGGGGATAGTGCTTGCTATGACTTTGATAGCCCAGCACAACTCTCGTCTAACTTATTCGGGCAACGACTCGACGAGTAAAGGCTACGCCATGCTTTGCATCGAGAGAACATGCCGTGCACGCGTTCGACTTAAACAACCAAGTTTTTGGGTGCTTAGACTTAAGACACAAGCCGTACAATACGACTTAACCTACGGGATGCGCGAAGGCTATGGTAAGTCTTAGACGACGGGACCGTACATGCTTTATAAAGCATTCACGCAGGCGACGCCTATGACTTAGGCTGATTCGAGCGTTGTGGCAACTTAGCAACTTAGGCCAACTTCCTTCTTCCAAGCCACGGGACAAAGGACCGAGTATCATTTTGAAAGCACGCTGAGCAGACTTCTAAGTAAACCGTGGGACCATTTTCCATATTCTAACACATTCTAACCCGTCGGAATTATTCTCTTAGCTATGTGGATGCGTCTATTTTATTATCAATCCTAACTTGTGCAAGTTGAAAACATGCGAGTTATTATGTGAAGGCTAAGACGAGGCAAGTTCATCGAAACTACCCCACCTGAGCGAGTCTTCGAGCAACCGTTGCAAGGCTATGTCCGAACTCCATCGGCATTTCAATTCTTCTGATTGACTGAGCGGGATGGGACACTACACTAACAAAATCATAGATAATAAGCTTCTTGACTTCAGCTTCTATAGCGTCCATCATATCAGGTCAAAATCGTCGCTGTTGCTGTTTAACAGTTTTAGCATTTGGCAAAACGTTGAGCTTATGAGTAGCGATCTGAGGATCTACTCCAACATATCTTTATAGCTCCAGACGAACACGTCTATGTATTCTTTGATAAGCTGGATCAAGTCTTATTTATCTGCCTCAGGGAGGCTCTTGCTGATAAAGATTGGCCTTGGAGAAGCTTCGACTCCAACATCGATCTGGATTAGCTCATCTTTAGTGGGTGGTTCATGCTATTCAAAGCGAACTTTCTGTTGATTATTCATCCTTTGTGCCCAAGGTTCATTCTCATAAGTCTCGATAAATTAATCATCTTTCGGTAATTCAGTTGTCACCATATTGACAGATAGAGTCAGTCGATAGACATCCCCTATACTGGTGTTTGAGTCCCATGAGGAGGAATCGGAAGAATAAGACATAATCTCTTCGTTTGATTCATATCTGTCTGGAGTTGTAATCGGCATAGAGTAGCATAACCCATGTCTAGTCTTGTTGTAGTATTATGATGACTTTCCTTTCGTGGCATGTAGTTGAATAGGAGTTCGTCTACCTTTACCTCCATTAAGTCCAGACCTTAAATTGTAATCCATTTTTTGGATGATGTTCTTGGATTATTGACTATAATGACGTAGTTGTATTCTTCCATGATTATCATTTTCAGAATCACTGTCGAGTATAGTCCTTTGGTTATGTCCTTTGCTGAAGAGGATTGGATGTTCATCATTATTCTGAGGAGGAACTACGAAGAATAAACTTTGTACAGGTTCAAATATGATCTCATCTTGGAAGGGTTGAATTGCTCCTAAGGTGAGAGGTTCGAAATTGTCTAGAATTTCTAAGTAACGTTGTGTGTAAAAAGTAACATCGGTATACTGCAAAGGAGTTATTACTTTATTGATATCTTTCACTGCTTCAACAGTTACAACAACATTTTCGACCTTGGTTGAAGACATTGCCAGGTAGATGATAAAAAGAGGAGAAAAAAGTAGTAGGTTTGTTACGATGAAGGTCAATAACAAAGGCTCAGAAGGGGTGAGCTCCCTTTGCTCCACTTTATCAGTAGAAGGGACGAGATTGATGGTTAGCATTTGAGAGGATGAAGGACGAGAAGTGCGTCCTTTGACTGGAATCACCAAGACTTCATCTGGGTCATCTTTTTGGTCTTCCTCTGTATCCATAGCCAATACGACCTTCATGTACTCTTCTTTGTACATTCTGGAGTCCGTATAATAGGCCTCGACACCTCAAAAAGGATTGAGGTCAGCAACCTCTTTCTTAATTTCTCTATTGTCGTCCACGTACTTAATGCACTGGTGGAGAGTGGATGGCACAATGTTATGTTCATGCAACCATGACCTTCCTAATAATAAGTTATAGGAGACATGGTTGTCAATCACATAGCAGGCGGCTTTCGTCCGGAGATCGTCAATTTGGACCCTCAGGCGAATCTTTTCTAGCGGTTTACTCTTCCCAGAATTGAACCCGAGAATAGTTTACTGTCACTGAGAGGCTATGGACTGGAATCTTCAGAGAATCTAGCAAAGTTTTCGGGATTATACTGAGTACAGACCCGGGATTGACAAGAATGCGATCTACCTTAATTGTGTCGACATACCCCGTGAAGTAAAGAGGTCGATCGTGTCGATTATCCTCCAGCAGCATGTCATCTTGGGTGAAGGTGATGTTTGGCATTATTTCCATCACACTATGACATTGAAGGCATGCCACAGGCTCTTCGTCCGACTTCTTAAGATGTGCAAGACAAGCATCGGCTTGCATCAGAGCTTCGCTTAATGTCTCTCTAGTTTTCTTCGAGAGACGAAGGAGCTTGAAG